>VYZU01081270.1:0-10642 GCA_013401355.1 Ceyx cyanopectus | reverse complement strand
AGTGAGTTGACAGGAGAGATGAATCCTCTTGTGCCACTGCTGCTGTCCACTCTCCAATCTCCCTCTATAATTAATTAGCTGTCAGATCCGCTGCTACTCAAATAACAGATTACTGGGATGCAAGGCAAATTGGCCCTGAAATTAAGACCGGGGTTGGAGCTGCTTTTCTGACCGACCTTGCATCTCTTGTTATTGATTTGGGGTAATTTCCACCTGTTTAGGAAAAGCAAGACTAAGGCATAAGTAAGAAAGCAGCTTTTTCAGGGTCTCTCTGCCTGGTGTGCCGTGATTCAGCCAACTGGGGCGTGTGGCCACGAGCTCTCTGCACTGCTGAGCTGCACTAACTTAGCTGAGATATTTACTGCTCCTCTGTTTCTGAGCCTCCAAACGAAAATGAGGACCTGGATCTATTGTTTGTCCCTACAGTAATTCACAGAGTAAAACACAATGTGAATAGCATAACTGCATTAATAGCCCTACTCCATTTCATTGCTCAGCTCCAGTGCCAAGGCCTCGTTAAAACTGGGAACACCCGTGGACAAAACCACCCCAGGATTGGGGAACTGCCACCACCTCCTTTATTACAGCACAAAATAATTCCTTAAACGTGCATTTATTTATTTAATCTCTCATCAGCCTTTGGGTAACTATCTGAATGCTTCCAGTGTGTTTCCAGCTCTCTCAGCCCTCCTGATGGAGCATGGGCGTGATGCCAACACCTGCATTTTCCTGGAGGTGCATTCCCTGGGCATTCTCTTGCCCCTGTGACTGATGGCACGGAGGGGGAGGAGGGGGCACCAGTCCCTCTGCTCATTTCTGCTGGGGACTCGCCACGGGCCCATTTGTATCCTTCCACTGCCCCAGGCTGCCTATAAAACCTCCACGCTTCTCCTTCTGTCTTGCTAACAGGCTGCTGCTGGAAATGTTTCCTAGACGAGGGTGACATAAAACACAGTCTTTTTTAGATGGAAGGACATCCAGCGATGGAAAACACAGCGCCCAGTGCTCACAGAGGATGCCTGGCTGGAGCAGTGATGGATTTTCAACTTCTCCCTCTCCCTCCTTCCCCTTCTACCTTTGTCCTCCTCCTCCCTTGTCCTGGGGTAGTTTGATGGTTCCACACTTATGTGGCCACTCACCCCAGCAGTGGTTGCTCCGGGGCTGACAGGGAAAGGGCTGTGATTGTAGGCAAGGGGCTGGCCAGAAACTCCTCCCCTGGGGCTGGCAGAGAGGCACTGGCATGGATGGGGCAACCCCACAGCCCCTCCAGACTGGGAAAAAAAATGGGTAAAAATATGCTCTGTGAGAGCAGGAGAGGTTTCAGACCTCGGGAGGGTGAACAGCTTGGGGTTCTGACCAGGATCCCTTGCAGAGCATCCAGGGAAGTCACAGAAATTATTCCTGTGGGAGGAAAGCAACCAATCCTGAGGGAAGGGAGTGGGAAATGGTGACTGGGGAGAGGGGCAGGCTCAGCACTGGGACAGGCAGTCGGACCAGATGAGCTTTTGGGTCCCATCCACCTTAAGACATTCTGTGATTCCATAATTATCACGTATGTAAAGTTATATATGTTCAGTTTGCATGGAAGACACCGAATGGTGACAATGGGCCCTTGAAAATATTGTCATTGCTAAGGAAGGGGTAAAGAGCTAAATATACAAATACAGGTATTATTGTTGATACTGTCAATTCTTCACTCACCAGGGATCTGCACTTGGAAATAAATACAGAGCTATGCTGGAGGAGGATGACACAGCACTGAACTGGCAGGGATCGTGACATGGATGTGACAGCTGAGAACTGGCCCGTCGTGACATGTAAGTGAGCCCTGAGAAAAGGGCATTTTGTGACATGGGTGTTACAGGGCTGAGAGCTGGTGAGATCGTGACATGGGTGTCACAGGGCTGAGAACTGGCTGGATTGTGACATGAATGTTATAGAGCTGAGAACTGCCCAGTGTCTCCCCAAAGCTCAGTGTCCTGCAGGGGAAGTTTGTGTCTGACACACTTGTGTAATATTCCCAGTTTGGGGTTTCTGACACCTGGGTGACGGTGGCCCAGCTGTGCCTTCACTATGTGCAAGACACTAACAACTTGCAATTTAATATTTTATTAAATATATCAGGTCTGCAGTTCCCAGTAACTACCACTTGCATTGCCTCTGTCCTCTTTGAAGTCAGAATATTATAAAAGAAAATAGAATAGATATTAAAACAATACAGAAGTTATAAAATCCTCTATAAAAATACTCTGTATTCCTATGGCCATTACCTCATTTTACACTTCAGACTTATCTCCGGGTGACAGGAAGCTGAAATCCCGAAATGGTTTAATTAGGCTGAAAATCTTATTTAATAAAGCCCTGCTGAAGAAATAACAAGCACAAGTTGCCAGCCTCCCCGAGAAGCAGACATGGGAGGTCACAGGGAACTTTGGTGGGCAGGAGGAAAACCCCACACCCTGTCTTGCTGAAGATCCCAGCTTCTCTCAAAGCTGGAATTCGATGGCCTGTATCTTTTCTCTGAGTGAACACCTTCCAAAAGCTGGAGCACAAAGCCTCCATCTGTAATTTTTAATCCTGAACCAAGACACCAGTGCCCACAGCAGCTTTTGCCACTGTCAATGTTGACCCGAGAGCTCCCTCCTCTCCTCGGAGGAGAGTCAGCTCCACTCAGCAAACCTCAGACCGAGGTGTGCAAATAGCAGAGGGCTTCAGTTAATAGCTCTGTTCACTTCGGTGTGTCATCTCCCCTCTAAGAGAGTTACTGGCCATATTTACTTCATGAAGAGTCTGGAGAAAGAAGAGCACTGAGTAAGCTGAAAGAACTAAAAATAGTGATGGGTGGCTCAGCTCTAGCTGCAGTTCTTGTTAGGGACAAGCACTTTTGAGCAGTGTTTAAGGAGCTGCTCCTCTGGTTCCCAGGGAAGGAGGAACACAAGCTGCAGGGCTGTGGAACTGCAGGAGCAGAGCATCCTTCTGAGAGCACCGAGTGCAGACTGGCCAGGAATTAACATAGGCTGGGAATTGAAAGAGGACTTTAATCCTTAGAGTAGTGAAAAATGCCTGTCCCAGGCTGCCAGGATGAAAGCACAATCAGCTTTCTGACAACAATTAAAACTTCCCAATGAAACATGCTTAAAAAAATGAGATTACTCAAAGGGGTTGTTGATGGGTGAGTCCTGGCCAAGCACTCTGAAGCTGTTTGTCCCCTGAACAGCCAGGGGAAGACACCAGAGGCTTTGACCAGAGGAGAGAGACTCTGAGGAGCTGCCAGCCCTCCTGGGGATCACAGCTGGGAAATCCTGGGACTTCTGCAGTGCATTTTGAGCACAGAGTAGTTCAGCAGCTTGAGTGGATGCTGCTTGTGGTCGCAGACACGTTTCCTTCACGCTCCATTATTTCTCCATCACGGCCCAGGAAATGCAATGCATTTCTACTGCAGAAAGCAGAGTCTCTCACGCAAAGCAAGTGAGAGCAGAGACATCCCCCAGGTAGCTGCACTGGGGAGGGAGCAGAGAACAGGCTCTGGGTTTCTGTTTGGGTTTTTTTTAGCACACACATGAGGTGTGACCTGTGAGCGGCGTTTAATTGCAGCGCTGTGCGTGTGCCTGGGAAATGCTGTGCACAACATTATCAGTCCCATGGGAAACAGATGGAAAGAGCCTGTGAAAAAACACTGTGCAGAGCAGACAAATGGCCTTCAGAGTGTGAAAAAAAAACCAACCAACCCAAACCCAACCTTGGAAGCTGCACATTTGTGAGTTCTTCGTATTGTTTGATTTATTTACTCCGCAGTTCACACTCTGTAAGGCTAAATATGGATCTCAGAGCTATTGATGGCTGCTGACAGCATTGCAATAATGGACTGATATCAGACTTAGTGCTGAAGCAGCAGCAGTTTGGCCGAGCTGACGGTCACAAGAATTGTTTAGCTGCTCGTTATGTTTTTTCACCTCCTTAATTTCACTATTCTATTGTTGTGGTATGAAGTGTTGACCCAGAGCCAGAACTTACCTATTCATTAATGCTGCTTTTCCCCAGCACTGTGTAGTTGTGCAGCTCATCTTAGCACAGCAGAGCTTGTTCGTCTTGAGTGTGAGATGCACACTCATCAGAAAAATATACAGGCAAAAAATAGAGTAAAAAAATCAGGTAGAACAAAAGCAAGTGGCACAGGGCAGCAGGATGGGAGGATGAGAGGGAGATGAAAGAGCAACCTCAGCACAACAGACAAATAGTCACAGTCTCTTGCAAAGACACAAATAAGGAGAAAAGAATCCCAGGCTGGTTTGGGCGGGAAGGGACTTGTCAAGGTCACCCAGTCCAACCCCTGCAGGGAGCAGGGCCATCTGCACTCAGAGCAGGGTGCTCACAGCCCCCCCAACCTCCCCTGGGATGGTGCCAGGGATGGGGCAGCCACCACCTCTCTGGGCAGCCTGGGACAGGCTCTCACCACCCTCAGCACCAACAATTTCTCCTGCTCTCCAGTCTCAATCTCCCTCTTTGAGTTCAAACCATCACCCCTTGTCCTGTCCCAACAGCCCCTGCTCAAAACTCTGTCCCCAGCTTTCAGACAGGCCACTTTAGGTACTGAAAGGCAGCAGTAAGGTTGCAATATGGTTGAAACCCCTGACCAGAGCAGGCAGAGCTTTGGCTGCTACTGAACAGTAGCTGGAGCTGCCCCTTGTCCAGGCAGGAGGCCTCTCCCCAGGGGAGAACCCACCGAGGAGGAGCAGTTGCTTTCCAGTAGCATCCTGGCCCTGGGCACTGGTCATACTGGTAGGCTGAGCCCTCAGGTTGCTCGTGCTTGCTCAGGATCCACACCAGATTGCGAGGGCTCCTGGCACTGTGAGACCATAAAGAAAGCATATGGCCAGTTTTTTATCTGTTTCACAGCCCTGCTCTTGATATAGCTCAGCACATGTGCACAAGAGGGGGGGGAAAGAAAAAAATGAAAAGAACAAGAAATTTGCATGAAAGCCACTGTTTCCTTACAGGAAAATGTGTCTGAGCAGAGAAAGTACATAAAAATATGTTCTTGCAGCAGTGTTAACTGCTAGTGCTAAGCATGATAGATCATTATGGATTGCAAATGCTGACAAAAATAAGCTCCAGATAACTCTTCAATGCAGTAAGAGTGACAGCAGAGTCAATAGAACCAGTCGTGAATGGTGGGGGTTGGAAGGGACCTTGAGTCCAACCCCTTGCCAGAGCAGGGGCACCCAGGGCATGTTGCTCAGGAACAGATCCATATGGGGCTGGAAAGTCTCCAGAGCAGGAGACTCCACAGCTTCTCTGGGCAGCCCCTTCCAGGCTCTGGCACCTGCACAGGGAAGAAGTTTCTCCTCATGTTGATCTGGAACCTTCTCTGCTCCAGTTGATCCCCATTGCTCCTTGTCCTGTTGCTGGGCACTGCAGAGCAGAGCCTCGTCCTTCCATCTGACAGCCACCCCTCAGATATTGACAGACATCCATCAGATCCCCTCTCAGTCTCCTCTCCAAACTGAACAGCCCCAGTTCCCTCAGCCTTTCTCCCCAGGAGAGATGCTCCAGTCCCTTCATCATCCTCACAGCCTCTCTTGGACTCTCTCCAGTAGATCCCTGTCAAACTGGGGAGCCCAGAACTGGACCCAGTATTGCAGGTGAGGTGTCACCAGGGCAGAGTAAATAGGCACAA
Organism: Ceyx cyanopectus; assembly: GCA_013401355.1. Taxonomy (NCBI): domain Eukaryota; kingdom Metazoa; phylum Chordata; class Aves; order Coraciiformes; family Alcedinidae; genus Ceyx; species Ceyx cyanopectus. The sequence continues at coordinate 4,965 of VYZU01081270.1, read as the reverse complement.
GCTGGAGTGTGGGAAGTTCCCACTAGATGCAAGGAAAGACTTTTAAAACCAAGAGCAGTCAAATGCTGACAGGATTCAAGAAAAAAAGTGTAAAGTTGTGAAAACTCTTGTTGGAGAGATTCAGCAGTGACTGGCCAGGGTTGTGAGCACCCTCCATCAGAGGTGCCCACTCTCCCGTCACCTCACAGCCTGGCAGCGCACAGGGGGCACCAGGACTGGGGGCACAGCCAGCCCCACCTGCCTCACGCCAACCCCCGGGGGCGATGGCAGCTCCCGGTCCCTGCCACGAATGGATTCCTCAGCCTGCACTCAGAGTCAGTCTCTGGAATGGAGAAGCTGGTTGTTTTACTCCGATGCTGCTGCCTCAGTAGCAATTTTGACATGGGAATTACACAATGATTAGTGTTTTCTACCCGTGCAGGTGGTGTGATGTGGTCTCCCCGCAGCACCCTGCAACAAGAAATGAGCTGGAAGAAAGGAGAGGAAGCGAGGTTGTGAAACCATCTCCAGTGGATGTGTGGGAAGGATTAATCCTTCTCTTTAGAACCAAGGTGAGTTCTTAGTGTTATTATTATTATAAACACAAAGAAGCTGTTCACTCCAGCAAGCCCTGCCTGTTCAGGAACGCTGGGTGAAAACACCACCCGTGTGCACCGAAGAGCTCCTGCAAAACAATGGGGCCTTTCTGTTGGGAGTGAGCAGCAAAGAGAGTGCTTCAATGGGAAGAATGAATTAATAGAAGATTATTTATTGCCAGGCTTACTAACGAAGTTAAAACTGATGTTCGCTCAAACCCACGATCTCTGGGTATTTAACAAGCCTTTCCAGCTGCACAACACTCCCCTAGCCTCTTGGGCTTTGAGTATCTCCAGGGTTGGAGACTCTGCAGCATCTCTGGGCAACCTGTTGCAGTATTTGACCACCCTCACAGTAAAGGGTCCCATCTCTCTCAGCCTCTCCTCATGTGGGAGATGCTCCAGTCCCTTCATATTTGTGGCCCTTCATTGAGGCTGGTGGTTATATCACTTAATATGGTTTGGTCTTACTATCTATTTAGAATCACAGGGTCATTTTGATTGGAAAAGACCATGAAGTCCAACCATCCCCAGCAGTGCCAGGGCACCACTGCCCCATAGCCCTCAGCACCACAGCTCCACGGGGGGCCTGGAAACACCTCCAGGGCTCACAGGGACTCCATCCCTGCCCTGGGCAGCCTGGGACAGCTTTGGACAACCCTGGAGGGGCAGAAATTGTTCACATAAACCATATTTACACACAGTCCAGCATCCAGCACTCTCCCAGTTCACTGCTCTCCAACATCATGCACTTTCATAGCCAGTCTCACCCTGTGGTTATTCTTTATGGAGAGGACTTTTACACGTGGCATCCAGATTCCTTTTGTGAGCAAGTTCCTGCCTGTGAGTCGTGGAAATTAATATTGTGTGTAATAATACAGCGTGCAATTGGCTAGTGACCTTTGCTGTGAAAATGCACTTTGATTACTTGGCTTTTCCAACTGTCCCTTGTTTACAGACCACATCCCACTAACCTTTGGGGACTGGACAAAGTGGCTGCTCAAACCAACTGGAGAATGCTGAAAAGGTCAGGAGCAAGGCAGGGGCAGATACTACTCTCATCTGAATACATTAAGTGTTTTCAGCTCATGGCTGAGCAGGTGAGGAACCACAGACACCTTCACATGGCCAAGCCTGGGTGTGTGAGGAGCCAGAGCTGGGAAACCCTCTCCTGCTCATCTCACCCTCAGGAATGCAACCCCAGCATCTCCATGAGACCAGTGCAGGGCAATGTGCACCCAGTGCCAGCTGGGAGGGGAATTCACCAAGGGTAGTAAAGCCCAGAGCCTGCAGCAGCTCTCTGTAGGTGATTACACCTCTTGCGTATCTCTTCACATTGGCTCTGCCCCTGTACCACAGCTGAAGGGGGGTAGGATGCACCTTTTAACTACCTGAGCTGGGAAGAAGGGAAATTAAGCTGTTCAGAAGCCCCCCATCAAACTGCAGGTGCCAAGATGTGCTCACAGATCACTCTCCCATGCTGGGAGGCTGCTCCACAACCCTCCAGCCACTATAGTCGAGTGGCAGAGGCCCCACAGGGTGGGGTTTGCAGCTGCTGGAGCTCTGGCATCTGCAGCTTTCACTCGTCTGTCCCTTTTCCTTGTGCCTCCTGTTTCACTGAGGACCCTCAAACAGCTGAACAATTCCTCTCGTAATTTTCTTTATTATTATATTTATTATATGTATTTATTTAAACAGTATTTACTGTTCTACAGAGTTTCAGTCTGCTCCAGAGCTCCCCAGACTGGGATGCTGGGCACGCCTTGGCACGGCATCATGGAGCCATCAACCTCTAGCCTTGAACAGTCCAAAGGCACCTGGAGATGGTGCTGGGCAGCTGGATCTGGGTGGCCCTTCTTGAGCAGGGATGCTGGTGCAGATGGGCTCCAGAGGTCCCTCCTCACTTCAGCATCCTGCAGCTGCCTGTCTTTCATGCCTAGGCATGACAAACATGCACATCTGGCAGCTGCCAGCATCCCCCCAGGGTGTCAGGGTGGCAAACACGAAGGGAACTGCACGTGTGGTGCACCCAGCACCTCCCACACCCGCTCACGCCAGCCTCGTGGAAGGGAAAAAGCAGGACAACAAACACAGCCCGTGAGGAAATCCAGGCTTGTGTGGCATGGAGCACTCTGAAATGTGTCGTGACAATCCCTGTTAGGTGCCAGAGGCAGGAAGGCTCCTCGGGGAGCAAGGTGAGCTGATCAGCCCAGAAGCAGTACAAAGCAGCAGCACAATTCAGGTTCCGAGGCTTCTCTCTCCACAGGCTGCCACGGGAAACAGCAAGGTGGCTGAAAGCATCTAATTAGTGCAATTAATCTGTGGGTCTGCAAATTCTGTTTGAATAGAGCTAGTTGAAAAATAGGGACTTATTTTTTTCCCCTATAGCCAAGTTCTCTCCTATGGGAGAGATATGTATTGTGTTTTCCTTGTCAGAATAAAGCCAGCCCCTGCTACACAAGCAGAAATGGCCACTGCTCTTTCTCTTTCATGCTTCTTGCTGAAGCTTTCTTCCAGTTTGAACAGTAATTAAAAATTACAGGCTTGCTCTTGTAGTTAAAAAAACAATATCTAAACAATCTCCTCTTTTCTCCATCCCTTTTTAGTGCAAAATAGAAATGGGAAAACCTGTGCGTTCCCCCACTAAATTCTGCTTTTCTCAAAGAAAAACAAAAGAGAAAATAGTGATGAAAGCCAAAAACTCATAAATCACAACTTTTCCATTAAAAATATTTTGACAGATCTACTCATCACCCCCGAGTTCCTCAGAACTGGAGGCAGAGGTGGATATTCAGGCTACGTTTTATTACTTCAGCCTCTATTGGCCTTTTTCAATATATCTTGTTCTTTTTCCCACAAATTTATCTTGTTCTTTTCTCCCACAGTTGTTGGTTTGCCACCGCACCTCTAAAGCAGGTCCTTCCCACACCACCAGCCTGTCCACACTGGTTCTCTCCTCACCTTTGTTCCCCAGGTAAAACATGGTCCCTGGCAATTCCCAGGACCACCATGAGCCAAAGTCCTGCTGCTGCCAGGTGCAGCTGGGTGCTACTGTGTGTGTATATAACATTTATCCTACACTAAAATATTTGGGCAGAATTCTGCTGATGTGATTCTGTGATTGTTTTGTAAATGGCAGCTGACACAGAAATAGAGACAAACAATCCTCTCAAACATCTCCTTTGTATCTTGGCTTAGTTGCAGGAGGGTAACCTGGGGCAAAATCCTTTTCAACTCCTTCTCAATAGTGCAAAATGAGATTAACTTGCTGCATGCAGTTCCAGCACACCAAGCTATACACACTGATCATGGAATATGCAAGAAGCAACCGTAAGTACAAGATAAAGGAGGAATTAGGCTGATATATAGTGGTTTCTTCTTTAAAAGAGATTTATAGATGCTTAAATTCAGATTTATTTTTTTTTTAACATTTACTATGACTTCTTTGTGCCAAATTGGAGTATGATGCTTTCTGCTGAAGGTCTTCAGTGCACTTAGTTGAACAGAATCATAGTGGTGGGGTTGGAAGGGACCTGGAGTCCAAACCCCTGCCAGAGCAGGGGCACCCAGGGCAGCCCACACAGGAACAGATCCAGGGGGGTTGGAATCTCTCCAGAGCAGGAGACTCCACAGCCTCTCTGGGCAGCCTGGGACAGGCTCTGACACCCTCACAGGGAAGTTTTTCCTCATGTTGAGGTGGGAAACGTTCTCTTTTCATCCTGAGCCACGTCAGCTCTTTCCTCCTCTCCTGCTCTTCTTTCTGGAAGGTTGTCTGCTGGGAGGGTGGGACTTGGCTGAGGTTTGCTGCTCCCACTCAGTGATGGTGGCAGGGAAGCTTGGGTGGGAGCCTCGTCTCTGACAATACTATCAGCTTACCCTGTCTAGACCTGCTTGCAAACAAGCTAGGGCTGCTGAAACGAGCTTCTGCAGGTATTGACAGAACCAAATCAGGTCATGAAGCTGTCAAGGAGCAATCGCTACCCCAGAGTGCTGGAAATTTAAGATAGGTCCATTTTTTCTTAGACTTCACAGGGCAAGGAGGCTACACAGTGAGGAGAGATTCAAATAACTCTGGGAAAATGCCCTGGGTGTGCACACTCCAGATCCCGAGGGGCACTCGAGCCACTGGAAATCTCAGAAATGCAATATCAAGCAAGATGACCCCTGGTAACACTGGCTCAGTACCCAGTGGAGTAAAGAAGCTTCCAGCAGAAGGTAATTGGTAAAATAACCAGTAACAACAAAAATCAGGCGCCAGTACAACTCAAGAACAAAGGAATGGCCACAACCCTGCCCCTTCTTAAAAGAGAGGGAAGGATGGACAAGAATTTAAAACCCCAAAGCAACCTGTGGAGAAATCCTTTGAGGGTCCCTTCCAAGCCAGAACATT
>VYZU01081255.1:0-12369 GCA_013401355.1 Ceyx cyanopectus | reverse complement strand
ATTCTTGTGGTGTGGGTGCTGCTTTTGTTTTTTTATTTGATGTTGCTGGTTTCTGTTTGTATTTTGTTGGTTTTGTTTGTGGGGTTTTTTTTGTTGCTTGCCTTTGTTTTTTCTTGCCTGTGAAAATGGTTACCTGCTTTTGCAGATATTTATAAGCCTACAGAGCAATGATACAGTGACTGATGTGTTGCTGTTGAGAATACTGAAGAGAGAACATTGCAGATGTTGTAGGTTTTGCCCTGTGCAGTGCAATAGTAGCAGCAAGACCAGAGATTAGCTCCAAAATCCCACAGTGTCTCTGTTTGTATCAAACTTTATAGAAGCCAATGAGTTTAGGACCCTTTGTTGAGGAAAAGCACTTATTCACCACTGAAAGTTAAGTGATGTTGTTGTTGTTTAACCTACTACCACCCATGTATAACTAATGAAGATCCAGAATGGTTGCATTCTGACTCCCATACTCAGCAGTTTCAGACTGTATATACTTGAAAAGAACTGGGGAATGGTGGTTGGCAGTGTGGCACATTGTTAAAAGCACTTCCCTTCTTTGCAACATGTTTCATGTTAAATACTATTTGGATATAGTTGATACATATAGTTGTTTTTCTGTTTGGTTTTTTTTCCAAGAGAAATGGACATTCTGAACTTTTTTTTCCCTAATATGAAACATTCTATTTTGTGCCACTTGAAAAGGGTGTTTGGGCTAAGCATCATGTATTCTGATATATCTTGGTTGAAATTGTTATCAAAATAGGAAGGAATATTTCTGCCTAAAATTTGCAAAGGCACTCAAATTTTTGCTAATGGTGCCTGACCTGCCAGAAGAAACATGGGAACTGGCATGTTAAGGGCATCACTTAAGAAATTGATTTAGACTGATATTTTCTGTTGCATGTCAGTGAAAAATGAAAGGTAATGTTTTCCACTTTCTTTTCAGTTTTGACTTCTGTCAAGATACAGAAGAGAAAAGGCCATCAGAAAATCTTGGACAAGTGCTGTTTGGGGAGAGAATAGCATCATCTCCATATAAGGTTATTTTATCCCTTGAAGTTGATTGTTTAAACTTGATTACTGTCATTCTGATGGCTGAAGATGTGATGATTTTGTGTGTATTTTATGATTTTTAAATGCAGGCTTTCTAGTGTTTCTGTAATACAAACAAAACTCCTCCCACTCCAAAGGTTAAAGTTAGGAAGCAGAGACAATAATCACTTTTCTTTCCTGTTCCTTTGTAGTGAAGTCCAGAAGCTCTTATCTCAAGCAGCTGGCTGTGTGGTGGGTTAGTTAATGTGAAATCATCAGTTTCTCAAATGTGATATGGGAGGCTGTTCAGGAACTGTTTCATATATTTGGTTGTACTACTGGGTGACTCTCAGAGGGGGAAGGGGAAGTAAAATTGGGGCTCACTCCCAACTCTTTCCTGCTTGAACACACAGTATCTGTTGCCTAAAACCAGATTTTTTCATTGTTGATGCATGACACTTGAAATTTCGTGTAAAATACATGGGTGGAAGTATTCTGTACATTAGGGATCTAATATTTTCCTGTCTTGTACTGTGCTCTTAGTGCAAATGCTGCTCAAGTGCAATTTCCATAGTGGGATTTGCTGGTGAACCTGAAAACTGGGCTGTGTTTGTGTGTCAGAGTAGCTAAATAATCCAAATCCCTGTGGGAAAGAGAAGCAGCAGTGTTCCTGAGTCTATTGCTTCTCAGTCATTGGGGACCTAATCACATCTTTTCATAGGACTGTGGAGGAGGTGATGTCTCCTCCCTTGTGTAAACTGCTCCTAGAAGTGTTTGATTTTCTGAGCTAATGTAATTCTAAGTCTTGTGACTGCTGGCCACAGGCTTTTAAATATGTAGCACAGTGGGTCTTTGGACTGGATACTCCTGGAATAGGTGAAGTGTTGTAACTGTTACTTGTCTGAATGAGTAGAAAATGCTGTCAGTGGATATCAGTTAGGCCTTCATAATGTTAGGGTCTTCAGTATGTTAGCTCCCTAAGGGGTAAATTCTCCCTGAATTAGAGGTTTGATACACAGATGTGAGCACATGGGTGTTAGGTGGTGTCTGCACTTGGTGCTTAGATGTTGTGCAATGTACTGTATTTTTGGCAGCCTTGTCTAATATCTTAGTCATTGTGGGAAAGCACAGCTAAAATTAACATGGAACACTCAAAAAGGGTGTAGTTAAACTCTCTTTTAGCAGATGATGAAGTTACAAAAAAGAAAAAAGCTGTGCCTTTTCTACTGATTTTCATATTTCAGTCCTGAAGGTTTCTCTGGAGGGAGTTTATCTGGGGTGTTTGGAGTTTTAGCAGTGGGAGAGGGGATTACTGGTGCTGGATGTACATAAATATTGACATTTAAGTTGTTGTATGGGAAGTTTTTGTTTTAGAAAACTATGGGCAAGGAAGCATCTCAAGGAGGTCAGCTTTACCCAAACAAACAAACAAAAAAAGGCTCAACAAGATCTTTGAAGCAAAACTGAAATGACTCCTTCTGTTTGCTTGCTTAACAGTTCACTTTCAAAAAGCAAGAAACCTGCAAGAAGGTTTGTACCAGATCTTATGACCCAGCAAACAGTGCTGATAAAAGCAAACTGGCTTTTTTGAAGAAAGGAATGCAGCTGAACTATCAGCACCACTGGTAAGCTGAGATGTCTGCTTGAGGTGGGTTGTTTTGTTGTTTGGGCTGGGTTGTTTCGCTGCTTTTTTTTACATTTATCTGGTTGTTTTCTTCCTTCTATGAGCTGCTTGTCATCTACTGTGCATCCTGTGGGCTCTGCTGAAAGGGCTGTGTTAGATGAATGCTCAGTGTCTGCAGTAAGATGCTTCTCCTCCTGAAGATGTGCTCTCTGATTTCTGCAGGATAATTGATAACATGCCTGTAACCTGGTGCTATGATGTGGAAGATGGACAAAAATACTGTAACCCAGGCTTTCCCATAGGATGTTTTGTTACTCCAGATGGCAGAGTGAAAGATGCTTGTGTTATAAATGTAAGTGGTGGAACTTTTTTTTTTTTTTCCTAGTAGAGCAGATGTAGTTTCATTTAATTTTCTTTCTTTTCTTGAGCAGAGCTGCTACTCTTGTAAACATGGTGAATTAATATTGTAGTTATTAATATATTATAATTGTAATAACTGATTAGATTGTCCAGGAAAGAATGTTCATGCAGATCTTCTGACCAATATAGATAAAGCTATAAAACAACTGGGGTGGTGTCAAAAAGCCTTAGAAAATTGAGGTTTTCTTTTTAAATTCCTTCTGTATTTCTCTTTATACTTCTTGATCCATATTATATTGTGTTCAAGACCTTCTTTTATTGATTTTTGGATAGAAGCTCTCCAGTGGAGACCTAGAAATGAGCACTGTGCTCTAGTTACAAACTTTGGGTCTAGCACAGTTTACAAGTTAAATATATCAGTTTTCCCAGGTGGCTGGAAGGTGACAAACACAACTGTGTGATGGGAAAGGATTATAGAGACAACAGTTTGAACTGTGCCAGTCACCCTGGGAGTTCCCTGGTCAACTGGTACAGTTACAGATAACAGTGATACACTTTTATCACTTCTGGAGGATGTTCCTTGCAAGTGGTGCATTTTATCAGGCATGTTCAGTTAGTTTACTGGATCTGCAGTCACCTGCCAGCTTGGCTACTCCTCAGGCTCCCTAGACTACTGAAAACAGACTGTGAATTGAATAACCTGTTCCAGTTCAGCTTTATTGCTTGGCATGTGATGTTTTTATGTTAAATTGATACTGGTGTATTTTGTCTTGGCACCCAGAAAACTGCAGTAGCAAAATCAGTAACTGGGATGAAAAATTAATGGTGGTTTTGTTCTGTTTTTTAAATGGAGAGCCCTTTATACATAGGCATCAATGGTTGAATTCTGTAGTGAGTGCTTAGGGAGCTTGTGCTGAGCATCCCTGAAGTGCTGTGCAAATTGTGTGTGCTGGCTTTGCCAGTGTCAGTTTTAGTCTGTGAATTCTGGGGAGAGTGTTGCATGCTATGACACCAGAGGGATGACTGTTCCATGGGCAAATAATGATGTAGCACCATGGGTATGACTCTGATCTCTGGGCTGAGCTGGGGAATGTCATCCTCTGGTAGCAGTTATACCCAAATACCTATTCTACTAATTACCTCTTAAAAATGGAGCAGGGAGGGGGCTGTCACGAGGCAGTGCCACAGCTACAGCTTCATATTTTGCTGGAAGGGGGCAAGGAATGGAAGCTGTATGGAAATTGGAAACTGGCTGGTATGCAGAATAAAGGCATTTTTTTACTTGGAAGCTGAACTTGCAGTCTGTCATCCCAGTGCCCTATTTCAAATTCAATTTGTTTTACACAGTGACAGTGTTGAGGAGAGGAGAAAAGAAAATCTAAGTCAACTTAATTGACAGTGTTATCATCTGAACTTCATTCCAAGTTCTGAAAGGACAGGGATGGTGAAGCTACTGAAAGTGAAAGGTAGTTTCCTGAAGCAGAACCTGGTTTGTAAGCTTTGGTAGCTGAGTGTCTCCCAGGAAGAGGGGGGGCTGAGAGGGGTGGGGTGGACATGGTGAGTCTGAATTAATTCTACCTTGAATAAAATCATGTTTAAATTTGCTTTGGCAGCTTTTTGTGGTAAATACATAAATGGTGTCAAATATGTTTAAATCATACCAGTAACTTTGATGTGCTACTTGATTATGTGGGTTTGTGTTTTTCTATCTATCATACTGCATTGTATAAATATTAAAATATTTTCTACAGGTAAATGGTAGAAAAAAAGTGAATGTTGAAGTATTTTCCCTTCTTTCCTGCTCCTGCACTGGGCAGTGAACTAGTTTTAAAGCTCTTGACTGCTTGCGCCCTCTCCTGTTGGAGAACTTTCTCAATCTCTTGATGTTTTGTAGTCAGAGTTCAACAAGAAGAACACTTTCTACCTCTTCAACCACGTTGACATAACAATCATGTACCACAGTGGGAAGGATGAAAACTGGCCTGGTGCAAGACTGGTGATGGCAAGACTGAGACCACAGAGGTAACTGCATTAAAGCAGCATTGTCTGCTACTAGGGAGTCCTAACAATAGTCACAAACCTTCAAGTGATACTTGGTGTCAGGAACTTCTGAGGAACTGGTTATTCTGACTTTAAGCTTTCAGTAAACTGGGCTGTGACTGGAACTGTATTTACATCATTTAACTTTGCTTTTAAAAAGCTGCTTCAGGCTCTTAAAACCTGAAATAAATGATAGAAACTTTCTCCTGGTTTTGATTTGCACCAGGGTGTGCATAACTTTCTTTTTAAAAGCCAGATTATCATATACTGTGAGAAATGTCCTTCAACTGAGTGACAGTTTTCTGTGTCATCTCTTACTGGTGCTGCATTACCTCCCAAATGCACATGCAGTGTTTGTACAGGTGTACTTTTTCCTGTACTAGTTTGGATACTGAGGTACAAGTGAAATACCAAGTTAACACTGGTATTCAGAACAGCAGAAGATGATCCTGATTTCCTCAGAGGGTTAACTTTCTTAGTTCTTTCTGTGTTTCTATGTTGACCTGCAAGGAGATGCAACAGTTCAGGGGTCAGAAACAGACTGAACTGATTGTTAGTGTGTTCATGCACAGCCCATCCTTACCTAGATTTGAAAATCTCAACCCATTTATAACATTTCAAAGTAGGTTGCTTTTTATAGCTAAATTCCTCCATCTTTTCCCTAGAGATGAAGTACATCCTTAAATGGTATACCACCAGTGCCTGCAGTCCAGACTCGTGTGGTGCAGCAAAACTCAGCTCTGCTGGGCTTGTCTGCTGCAGAGGCACAGTGTGGTTTTGGTCAGCAAGTTTAGTCCTTCCACTGCTTCCACTGCTCTGCAACGGTGGGAAGAGCCTGCCAACCTTCTCCATTGTTTATTATGCTTTATCAGGTCACATCCTACGTGGCTGGAACCCGGGAATTGGTGTTTCCAGCAGCCACAGACCACAAGGGGGCACGGTTGGGTTGCACATAACCTCGATTTTGGCTTTCTCTGACCTGGGGTTTTGCTTGTGCTCTGCTTCCACCTTGAAAGCAGTCCTGAGTATTTATAGTTGGAGCACCCTAGACCTTTCATTATTTATTTTTTTTATTATCTCGTGGCTTGACTTTATGTGCATTATTATATGTCAACAATTAAGTAGAAATGTTTATCTGAATTAATAAAACTTGCCCAAAAGTGTATGAGAGGGAAGCTGTTTCCCCATGTTATTGAGGTTCCCAGGAGTGAAGGCAAGCCTTAAGGTTTCTTTGACTTTAGGCATCTATAACTGCAGTATTTCTAAGGTATTGCAGAGAAGGGTTTGCATACCTGAATTTTAGGATATAGAATGTTGTTCTGAGTTGCTCTTCTCAAAGGTGAAATTAGACCATTTGTATAGGAATGCAAAATGGAAAGGGGTTCCCACAGTCATGTCTTTTGTCTTTTTTATTTTGTTGTTTGTTTTAAAGAAAACTTGTTTTAATTGCCTTAGGGGGAAAAAAAAAAAGTGAAAATACATCCAGTAGAGCATGTGCAATTTTATTTTATTTTTTTTCTCCTTAGCTACAAACATACAGATGAGAACAACTTAAGTTGTGAAGGTCCACCTATGGAGATACCTGGAGAATTCACCAATAAGCTGAATTTGATCTATACTTACTCTGTGACATTTGAGGTAAGCATTGAATCTGTTACAAGAAGATGAAATGCCCCAACACAATGAAATTAAAATAACTGGATCATTTGCTCATAGCTATAACTGTGTTAAAGCAGTGTAAAACCTGTTACTCTGCTGCTGCTGTAGTTTGTGACACTTGGAATGTATAAAGACAGATGTTTCCCCTCCACCCTCCCCAGTTTTATTACTGACTTGTCTTCCTTGACATACACTCTGTTTTCAGAGTTTGTTTGGGGTACTGGGAGTTGCATATTTAAGAAATGTTTATATTCTATTTGCAGATATTTTTATATGTTGATTTTAGCATGTTGTAAAGGGGGTTTTCTAGTGAAGTTGCAGGTTTTCTCTCACTTGTATTCACTAGCTTGCTTGTTTATTTTTGAGTAGGTGGCCATTTATCTTTTAAGAGTTAATACTCTAATCTTTGCTAATATTGTAATGATTTCTTCAGCCTGTTGTAACTTGGACAGGAGGAAATTAGGCTTTCTTGCAATTGTGCCTTTACCTCAGCCTGGATAGTGAGTGTCTTGTGGGAGTGAGAATAATTTGCTTGAAGATACTTCAAACCTTGGTGCCTTGTTTTCAGCCTGTCCTGAAGGCATGGTTGTTTTTCTGATGTGAGACACCAGTCTCACCAGATTCAGCTGGAGATCACCAGCTTATTTTGTATAGGCAGTCAAGCAGCTTGGGAGCAGCTTTCATTCTACCAAATTGAATTTGATTTGAACCAATGACCTCGAGGTGCAAGGCTCTGGATCCTGTTACTTTTCCCTTGAGACCCCCAATCCTCTTTAGAGTCTCTAATTTTACTACATGAATGAGCCTCCTGTCTGTTAATATTTGTGTTTAAATCTTGATGATAAATTGCCATTTAGAATTGAGCTTGTCCAGTTATTCTGTCTTCATGCATTTGGGCTCCCTGCCCCCTTTTTCTGGGGCACAGAGGAGCTGCTGTGGGCTTGGGTGGTGCTTGGCACAGCTTGGTCACCAGGCACTGCAAAGCTTCATCTTCCCTGCTACCTCTTAGCCTTGATTGGAAATAATACCTGAGGTGGTTTTGTAGCTTCAAAAAAATTTAAAAGGGTTGTATTTTTCAGGCAAAAATATATATTTTTAATAGGAGAACATTGTTTTTAATAAGCCTGAATACATAACCAGTAAAATGCAAAGTGGTTTATGGTTCTTTCTAGTATGGCAGCTGATCTTCTGAAACTTCTGAACTTTGAGAATTAACTGCTCAAACCTACCACCTGGTGAATAAACAGAGGTTAGGCAGAACTTCAGGCTAGTCAGGAGATGGAATTTGGTAGCAGGGCAACAAATGTGCATCCCATGAGACAAGCTGTAGAGGACAAGGCTTGGGGATCAGAAAGCATCATCACTTGTGCAGCTCTCCCATTAAGTGTTTAGAGGAGAATGCAGAAGAGAATGGAAGCATCTTTTGAAGATGAAAGTTGCTGATTGATTTCTTCTTAACCCCTTCACAAGGATATCTGGAAATGAAAGTTGTCTGTCAGGAATCAGAGTGAAAATAGTCAGTATCAGACAGCATTATGGGAGGGAGTAAGGAAGCTTGTGTTAAATACATTAAGGATGAGGAGGGAGGAAAAAATCCAGGGGGAATTAATTGAGTATGTTTAACAAAGTTGAAGTTTCAAGATCAGTGTGCTATGCTGGGAGTATCCTGTAGTGATGCCATGATTGCTGCTCTCAAATACACACTGAAAAACAGGCAGCTACATTCCAATCATGGAAAGATGAGGCTCAGTGAAGCCTCCCTTGAAGGTAGAAGACACTGATAGGAGATCTCAATAAACAAGACGCTTTGTGAGAGGCTGTAGAGGGGAATTAATGCAAGAGGGAGACATCCCTAACATCCAGGGTTGATGCTGAGCTTAGATACTAATGCTAAACAGAAGGTGTGTAGAAGACATTTGATGTACTTATTTCTTCTCAGACTGCAACAAATTTGTAGTTGTTTCTATTAATTGCTATTTAATTTCTTCATAGGAAAAGAATAATATTAAGTGGGCTTCCAGATGGGACTACATTTTGGAGTCCATGCCACATACAAACATCCAGTGGTTTAGGTAAGACTTGCATTGATCTAGTGAAAAATCTTGCAGGGGAGATTTCTTATTTATGCTTCTAGGAATATATAACTTCTGCTGTGGCAGAACAAAGGCAAGAAAACTTTTTAATTTTCATATATGAAGTAACTTTTTTCAGCCTTCTATCTCTTGGGAGCAGCTGTAGTATTGCATTTCAGCCAAGGAATGCACCTTTAGTGTCCAAAAGCTTCCATTGTTTTACTTCATCATCTCCATTCTGTAGCACTTTGGAGACCTTGTTCAGCAGTGTTCTTACTGTTCCTGTCTGGCTCTCTCTGACTACCAAGTGAGAAGCACATGGGTGTACTGTGGGTTTTGTGCTCAGCAGCTGCTTACAGTAAAAAGAAAGGTGGTGCTTTGGTTTGGTTTGTTTTTTTTTTTGAGTAAAAGATGTTTATGAAAAGCTCTTATTTCCCTCTGTACCACACAAGTGATATCAAGTATATAATTTATGTTGAAATGTTATTATTTTGCAATATAAAGGGCTTGAAAAGGTTAATCTGATTAAATATGTCTAAATATGTCTACAAAATACAAAATGGCATGATGTAGATTTCATCAATTGATTTAAAATCTATTTGACAAAGTGCTGTAAGAGCTGGAACTGGTGCATTAGTAAAAATACTTCTGGGCTGTGTGAGGAGAAGAATAAAGAAAAGCTGTCTTGAATTAACAATGCATGATAAAATATTCTGTTTTCTAAGAAATCATGAAGGTACACAACTTAAATCAGTTTATCTTCTCTGGGTGGGAAAGCACTAAAGGTTCTTCTGAGTGACTGAAGTCTGAGTGCCTAAGGCTGTGCCTCAGACTTGAGCTGTACCTGTGGTATTAACTGGGGTGCTCTTGAAACCTGACTTAAGTGGACTGAAAGTTTCTGACTTTTTTTTTATCTACAGTATAATGAATTCCCTTGTCATTGTTCTCTTCTTGTCTGGCATGGTGGCTATGATCATCCTGAGGACACTTCATAAAGACATTGCAAGATACAACCAAATTGACTCTTCTGTGAGTAAGATTTACAGCTTCTCCACAAGTGTGTTCTTTTTCCTGGTGGTAGTGAAGCCAATCAGTTCTGAATACAGTCTAAAGAGATGCTTAGCTACCAAGAATTTGATATATGCTAATATCTGGGGGTAAAAATAGCTTTATTTCCATTTTATTCTAACAGCAAATAGATGTTTGGGTGGACATTCTGGTGTCATTTGATGACCTTGTAATATGCAAGGACAGGCTTCAGCTTTTAGAAATATGTGGAGTGATTCACAGAAACTTTTTGGTAGCAAACTTGTATTTGAAATGTCTCTTTCAAGCTCTCAACCAAGAAAAACATCTTTTTGTTTTTTTATAAAAACATCAACCATTGAGTGATTCTGTGACCCTGGAAACCTGTCAGATTCCTTGTCAATGCATGCCTATCATCTTGTGGCCTTAGCACAGCACCTGCACTTGTGCTGGGACAGAGACATTTGGAGCATTTGGCATATTTTCTGTCTAGAATTTTCTCTATTCAGGAGATCAGGCTTAAAACTGCTACAGCCAGGTATTGTCCCCACTGTAATGAAGTTGCATTAGGCAGCTCAGTTGCTGTAATTTTTCCAGTTCCAAGGTTGTATTTCTNAAAAAAAAAAAAAATTATTTTTATATTAAAAAATATAAAATTAATTAATGGGAAAGGGGCAGGTCCTTGTAGTGGGGACTTGGTGGAAGAGAACACAACTGATTGTGAGTCAGATCTGACCAGTTGGCTGAGTGAAAGGCTTCAGTAAAAGTTAGTTTTTCCTCGTGGTCCAAGTGGTATCTTCAAGCCAAAGATGCTCAGTAATGTCACACACTACAAAGGTTTGAATTTTCCCTGTTGCTGCTGCCTGGCTGGATAAAGAAAGACTTTAACATGCAGAAAAATGTTTCATATTGAAACTATAACATCTGAAAGCACTTTTATTCTTCTTTGTAGTTTTGATATTTAATATCTTTTGTTAATGCAAATCCAGACAGTAATTAAAGTGGGAGAATTTTTCCCCATCCTTTAACTGATTGTTTTTGTGAAGCTCCTGTTTGATCTCTCAATTAAATTACGTTCAGTATCTTACACTCTGTTGTCTTTATTACTTGGTCATTCTTAATGTGATAAAGAGCAAGACTTGTTGAAGTTTGATTAGTTTTAATGGATAACAGCAGGCATAGGTGTGACTTTCAATAAACCACACTTTTTTCTTTTCTTGCCAGTTGTTAAGAGACTTAAAGATCTGTTGCAGTTCAAGGAGCTGATTTTAAAGAGGCGTGAAATAATTGTGCAAAAGAGAACCTGGGCTGAGGAAGCTGCAGAGAAGCTAATGAGTGGCTCACACTTGGGGAATGCTGGTGGTTCTTCCCAAGCCAGTGTTTGTGGTCTTAGTATGTGCATTTAATCTTCAGCTAATACCAGCTGGCTTATA
The DNA here is from genome assembly GCA_013401355.1 of Ceyx cyanopectus. Classification (NCBI taxonomy): domain Eukaryota; kingdom Metazoa; phylum Chordata; class Aves; order Coraciiformes; family Alcedinidae; genus Ceyx; species Ceyx cyanopectus. The sequence continues at coordinate 1,132 of VYZU01081255.1, read as the reverse complement.
GTGTGATGTAGATTCAGTGAGACATATGTTAATGAAGTGTTTAGAAATCATTCGATTACTTTTAGGGTCTTTTGACTAAGAAAAGACTCCTGAACTGAAGAGAATTCATGTCAATATCTTTTCCCTCGTGAGAGGTAAAACTCTTGTCCTCTTTAAATCTTTTTGCTCTTGACTTCTTGAATGTAGGGGACTTAAATCTTAGAAGATTCTCTCAAATGAGAGATCTGGGCTAAAAGGTGAGCATTGCTTCAATCCTCAAAAAAATAACAGTAATGTTTAGCATGTTGGCCAAGATTCAAAAGCATCCTTTTAGATTTTCCTCCAAATATTTTTGTTTGTAACTTTAAGGAGTAGTTTCCTATTTAGATTAGCTGTGTTCTCAGAATGATAAAGGTTAGCAGGATCAAATACTGTTGAATTCTTTAAACAGACATCTGGACAATACTGACTTGCAGCTAATTGGCCTGTAATGGAAGAGCTCTATTAAAAACTGAGCTTTGAAATGAACAGTCTGGCCCATAGGCCCCTATAAGATAAATAGGGGTGTTTCTATCTGCCAAGCTTGATTTCTTTATTTTTTTTTCTTCCTTAAACCAAGATATGTACAGTGGAGCCATATGTTTTAAAACTTGTATTGGAACCAGAGGGGGTCTTTTGAGTGCATTTGCCAGATTAGGTGTTGGTAAGAAATCTACTACCAGCCATTCCAAATTTGTACAACATTTCCCTTGTTCTGTGGAGAACTAAAGGCCCAAGTATTTCTTCATGCTTTGTGGTCACCCTTTTGAAAACAGGTAAAGATTTGCTTCAGATGGTAGCATTTTAAATTCTTTGATTCCTGACTTGCCTGGGAAAAGCCTTTACCTCAACAGCTTTCTCATCATCATCACAATTAGCTCAAGCTCAGGCTCAGAGGAAAGTGTGGTCTTTAGTTTCTTTAACCAAACAAACCATTCTTTACTGGAAGAGCAGAGATGTGTTGGAATTATGCCTAGGTACCTGGTGTTTTCTTTGCAGGCATAGTTGTTTTTTTGTTTGATTTGTTGTGGTTTTTTAATCAAAGTATTCTCTTGTGTTTAATACTTTAATACTAATATTACTGTATCAGACTTCAAAGAGTAATTTCTAGTGA
>VYZU01081237.1:6874-17754 GCA_013401355.1 Ceyx cyanopectus | reverse complement strand
CCTGGGCAGCCCCTGCCAGAGATGGGAATTTGCTGCTCCAGGGGCAGAGCAAAGCTCAGCCATGTCAGCATAATATCCAACAATGAAAACCAGTAGCTAGTCATCATTTAGCAACACCTAGCAGCAGCTGCTTGCTGCTAAACTAAGAATTATCTTCCTGCAAAAGAGAGTAATATTAACTGGAGGGCAGAGAAGCAGAAAGTTGAACTTGCAGAACTGTAACAACTCCAACAAAACTTTATCCTCTTGATCACAAGACACAAGAAAGATGCTTCAGATGGAGCAGTGTGGGTGGCAGAGCTCTAGCACAAAGAGATGCTGGTGTCACTTCTTTCTCTTGCTCTCAGAACACAGGTTTTCTACCTGAGCACTCAAGGCAGGCAGCAAGAGGCACAACAAAGCTGCTTTATGAAGGGATCAACTGTTTGCAGTGATCAATGCTGCAGTCAGACCCATATAGAGGGAGCAAAACTTCACTCCCTCAGCTGCTTTAATAGGAGCCTTTGTGCAATTCCATAACCACTACCTTATTTTCTGCCATTCTGATACACTTCTAGAGACCTAGAAATCACAGCCCATAAAGAGGAAAAGGTGCAGCTTCTTGGCACTGTTGGCTTTTAGACATGACAGGGAATCAAAGTTGGGCCTCCCACTTAAGAAAATTTAGGAGAAAAAAAAAAAAAGGCATAGGAAACAGATTTAGTCCACAAAGCAGGAGTGCTGGGATTTCCTTTTAACACTACTTGTTGTGAAAATCACATTAAAACTTGTCAGATGCTCCCACTTTACACTCCAGAGGGGCTGATCAGACATGTTAACCTGCATCAAATTACCATATTAATACAAGATAGGTCAAGCACTTACCAGCCACAACTTCCAGCAAGTTCTGCCACACCAGAGCTGACACATTTACACACCTTTTCAAAGGGGAATCAGTGGAGAGCAGCCTTCCTCACAGACAAAATCAATAAGACATCTGGGAAAGGGTTTGCATGGAATAAACAATTGAAGAGCTAGTCTCAGGTGCAAGTACCAAGGCACCAAACAGATTTAAAACCCTTGCTTCTCATTTTGGGCTACTACAGGAAAAAAAACCAAGTTTTTTTATACTCTTCAGTATGTGATTGCTCACACTGACACTGCCCACATCCAACTGTTGCACAGGGTCATGGTATACAACATCCCATCACTTTTTGACACAGATCAGCTGATAACCCCCTGAGGAATCATGAGTTCAACTGCACCAGCATGTGAAAGGTATAGGAAAAGCCCAGCACCACGTCCTATGGAGTCTGTTTAGGTTAACACTTGACAGCAGCATTCCAGCAGCCTCATTAGCACCTGACCAGATGGCATCACTGGCTTTCCAGATTGCAGGCATTCACTTCCCATGCTTGTCAAGGGACAGAGGGAGCTGTCTGACTGGATCACTGACACCAACACACAAGGGAGGCTGTGAATAAAGGTGAATTAGAACTAAAGGTTTTTGCAAAGCACAGCCTGGTTATTTTTCTGCCACAAAAATCCACCTTTACTTGCAGCTTAGTTGATGTCAGCACCATAAATGGCTCTGACAGCATTATCCTTTCACTCAAAGAATTTGCTTATGGGGCCATCACGGGCCTTTGCATTTCATATAGTTCAAAGGGCTTGCAACAAGAGCCAAGAAAAATCTATAGCCAGCTGGCAATGCCTGGGAACATTTTCAACCTTTACACTCAGTTTACTAGATTTTTCCTCCCCCCTCCCACTGCTTCAAAAGTAGAAACACTGCTGACATTTTTAGCACTATGAAGAGATCAAAACCTGAGCTCCATTTCACCATGAAAGAGGAAAATAGTTTGCTGCAGCCCAGCTGAGCATCACCTCTTCTCACAGATGTTCCACAGCCCCAGCAGAATCACCAACCTCTAACTAGAGGTAGTTTACATCTAGTAAAACTCCAAATCCTCCCCACACTGCTTCTTCCAACCCCCACCAGCAAGTATCTGTTTGCACAGGCCACCTTCTGTGATTGCTCTAAGAAGCTTAGTCTGATTTTGAGACTAAATTATTTGGGGGCTGGGGGACATGAAAAGGTGGTGGTGTTTCCAATGAGTAATGTCCATTTTAACCATGCAAACTTGAGTTCTAAAGTTCTGGCACTCCTCCTGTTGTCTTTTCTGACTACTGTCCACAGGAGCAGCCAGGATTCAGGGTAATTCTGTATCTACAATTCATCTCATCTAATTCTAAGGAAAGCTGATGAAGTCACTCCTGATAAATAGTGGAAGAATTAAGCTATTCTCCAGAGAAAAAAAAGGTTGAAAAGACTGAAAAAGGTCTTAACTCAGCTTCTTCAGAGATACTACCTCCTTTTTTTGTGCAAACATTCAAGCCTTTTCAGCAAGTAGCAGGAAATTAACTACTAATTGCAACAGGGCACGTTTTCTTTGTTCTCTTTGCAGTCTGCACCAAAATTAATGGCATACAGCATCTGTCCTGCCCTACTAAACAGAAATTATGGAATGACTTTAAAATCTTCTTTTTCAATGCAAAAGCAGTGCAGAATTTGTTCTAACCTTTAAGTTCTTCACAACCAAAGAGAGATACTGAGTGTGAAACAACCAAAAATCACAGTAAATGGGAAAAGGAAGGTGCAACTCTCACTAAGTAGCACTTGTCCTCCATCTACCCTCAGGTAGGAGGATGCAAGTTAAGGGCTCCTAGCATAAGGGCTGTTACTGACTTAGCTCTCCCTCTATTAAGCTGTCTCCATAATTACATGCCTTTTACTATATTAAGCACTTACACCTAAGTAACAGGATAGCCTGCTCAGAACAGTGAAGAACTAAACTCATATCAATTGCTCACAAAATTTATACACCTTCCCCTTTCACTGGAAGAAGTGTTACTTGCTCCAAGTGTTTCTAAACATAGATACCTAGGTCAAAAATGAAGTGTTTTCAGGACATCATCACACAGCCTTTGGCTTCTGATGCAGCTCATCCTTCCTCACCTCTCCCTGGATCACCAAACACATGCTGAACTATGTTAAAACTGCCTCCAGTGATCAGCCATGAGAAACATTACCTCAAAGATTATATAAACCCCAATAATTCATCACTTCTGAAAGATATCTAAAAGAAAGAAAATCAATTTAGCTTTTGCTCAGTCATTAAGCACTCAGAAGTAAAAATGCCTCCTTTTCATTCCAATACAGCTGAGAAGCTGCAGGATCTGCTTTTAGGTAATAACTATGCAATTTTGCCACTTAAAGTATGTTACATCAAACTGTAACTCCCCCAACGTTTTTCCCCAAATTCAAATCCCTTTTTCAGCTATCTTGCTCCATATTTCAGAGGTCACACCACCTGCTGTGTAGACTTCTTTGTATCAGGAACATGCAGATCTCCAACTGGTATTATTGTGTGCAAACTCTGGAGTTCCACTGCTCTACAGTAATTGTCCACTCTGCCAAATCTCCACATACTTTAGTTATCAGTGCCAATTCTTTCTGCAGACTCTGGACTCTTTTGCACAGTTGTGTTGTGACAGTGCCGAGAACCAAGAGGGCCACCATTAAACTGATGGTGACTTAACACTTTGATACACAACTGTCACTCATCCAGGTAGTAAAGAAGTCCCATGAACCAGTTAACCACCATCTATGTTTAGGGAATTCAAAAATTAAATGAAATTACTCTCTTGTATGAACAGTTGTTTATTCAGCCATTTTTTTGCACTTTACAACTGGAATTCTGGAAATTCAAATACCACATCTTTGCCTGTGAGCTTCTTGTAGACACCAGAAAATGTTTCCACCTGTGAAGACAAACAATGTTGTTTATACATGCTCTGCAAGAAAGTAAAAATCTCTTGTTAGCATATTTCAGGTACTACACTATTCCCCCCACTGCCTCTGAACTCAAGGCTGATTATTTTCTTCTAGATTAAGAGAGCTGAGCATTTACACAGAACATACAACTTGTGGAAAGTATCTGGAATCTCTTACTTTCAATGAGAGGAGACTCAGAGTCAAGTGGTCCTAAGAAAAGTCCCCACAAAAAAGAAATAATGAGGGACTTCAGGCTGTACCAAACATCTGTTTAAGGTCAAAACTAAATGCTTCACTTGAAACCAAAATGAAAACTAAATAATAATACACAAAAACCCAAACAAACAAATACCAAACTCCAACCAAAAAAACCCACCCAACCTGAAACAAAAAAACCTGAAGAAATATAACACTGTGTTGACATGACAGAACCAATAAAGCTACTTGACAATCCAGGGGTTGTGTGGCACACTGAGCTAGTGCTCTAGTTCAAAACTGTTGTGTCTCATCTTCAGCATCTTCCTCCATATCCAAGCAGAAGCACCTCCACTAACACAAGCCCCAAGGCAGCCTTTTCCTTCCCCACCTGAGCAGCCTCTTAGCTACGTCACAACTCCACCCCATCCTGCACCTGAAAACAAAGTTATTTTCTTTACCTTGTGTTCAACATTGTTCTGTTGTGCCTTGTCCAAGTGGACTTTGATGAGCCTGCTGCCATCCAGTTTGACACGGATTCTCTTGCCCACAATTTCACTTGGGAAAACCAGGTCTTCCAGAATGGCATCGTGCACTGCGGTGAGCGTACGGCTGAAAAGCCACATTTTGGATCATTAAAACACATCCTTTTGCCAACTTCTCCACTTTGCCAAGCTTTAAACCTTCCACAGCATGCTTGACCTGAAATTTCTGTGCTTTTGGTTTCATGCCTTGTGTATGTTTTGGGAATTTGTTCAAATGCTAGTGTGACAATACCAGACTTTTCATACATCTTGCAAAAATAGAAGTTAAATTCTATACTGAGTGTAGAAATTTAACTGCTTGAGGGGAAGGAGTCAGTATACAAGTTTCTAACTTTTTAGATCACATGTTGCTTTATATCAACATGCCTGAAACATTCTTTTATTTCTATACATTTCAGGAAGACTTTATTTAAACGTGAACCAAACTGTTCTACCTGCAATTCTGCCAGAGACACTCACTGGAAGAGTTTGTGTCCAAGTATCTTCAACTACAGACTACGTTCATAGCAGACAAATGTGAAAACACTGGTTTCTTTCACAGGTCATTCAGCTTAAACACCAATGTATTAAAGGAAAAAGTCTAGCTGGTAAGTTTAGTCCATGCTTAGAAGTCTGATGACTACATTTGTGGTCTTTAACTGTCCAAAAGTGAGCTGAAATAAAAAAGAATCCAGATTATTTTCTGTAGGAGTCTAGATGACTGGTAGGATTTCCAGCTTTCCCCTGTGCTCTTTCAAAGCAGTACCTCTAGTAATTAAGACCTGTGTCTACAGCAGCATTTCAAACTTGCACAGATAGGGTAGCTAAGGGAGACAAACATCAACCACACTCCTGTGTTTCAGAATACACATTAGCAGTTTTACACCTATCCTAATGATATCCATGTAGACAGAGCAGGGTTGCATGTCTAGCAATAGACTAGATTAGAGCAGGGAGGCCAAGGAAAGCAAAAGTCCTCAAGACAAGTTTATTACTGCACCCTTTATCAGTCAAATGGCAGATATTATGTCCAACTGAGAGAGAAAGGACAAAACAAACAATTACTGAAGGACTTCTCAAAAACCCAGCTGAACATTACTTGACTCAACTTCCAAGTTACAAAAGAAGGCTGTCATATGGAGCCACCTTCCAGTATCTGAAAGGGCTCCAGGAAGGCTGCAGAGGGGCTGTTTCCAAGGGCCTCTAGTGAAAGGATGAGGGGTAATGGGTTTAAATTAGAGTAGATTTAGACTGGATCTCAGGAAGTTGTTGTTTCCCTTGAGGGTGGTGGATCAGTGGCACAGGCTCCCCAGGGAGGTGGTTGAGGCCCCATCCCTGGAGCTATTGCAGGGGAGGTTGGCCAAGGCTCTGAGCAGCCTGGGCTAGTTGAGGGTGTCCCTGCTCCCTGCAGGGGGCTGCACTAGATGACCTTTGGAGCTCCCTTCCAGCCCTAACCATTCCATGATTGTATGATTTCCTTACCTCCTGGGACGCTTTTGCTTGTTTTTTGTGCGGCTTTTCCTTGTTGGCTTGGGCAGAATCCTTCTCTGTTAAGGCAAAAGAAAAAAAAAGGATTTCTCACTATTTGGTGTTTACAAGTAACTAAAAATCCCAAAGCAAGCTACACATGCAGGTTTGGTTTGTTTTTTTAACCCTTTAACCCACTAGTAACAGATGCATAAAACACCAAAAAGAGAGACTTCAGTTTTCCCAGAGCTCCAGCAACATTAGAAGCTGGTTTTACTTGCAGAAGCTGAAGTGGAGGCAGTGTTGTATTTCTCACCTATTGATCCCATTTTCAGTGCTCTGAAATAAAAGTTTTGTGCTTCATGTCCCACCCTCCCTATTAATACAACCAGGGTAGTTTACTGTGTTGTATTAGCAATCTGAACACACTTATTTGGGGAAGGAAAACTCAGGATTTTACAATTTCTGTTTGAGCCTCTGCTGTGAAGCAGAGCAGCAAACTATCTCAGGTCCCACAGACAGCTAGGTGACATCTGAAATGAATATGAATAATGAGATATATTACATAGTCCAGATCAAACCCTGGCTTAAATGCAATTAGTTCCAAAAGCAGCAGCTAAAGGTATCAGCTTGGATCAATAAAACATTTTCTCTGCATATATATATATACACACACACACAGACATCAGCCTGGATCAACAAAACATATTTTCTACTTCCTTATCTGCAAAGGCAGATATTTTAAAACAAATTTTGAGTTTTTACTGCAGTTAGCTACAGCTGCATCTGTCTTCTGCCAACACATTACAGCTTTTCCAGGACTGCATTCATGATGGAGCTACTGTAATCCAAACTGAGTCCTATCATAATAAAAAGCAGCATTTCACCTACAGCAGAGTAACTGCACAGATTCCCTTCTAAACTAAGGATTGCCAAATTGATGGGGAATTCAAGCACTTTAGTTTAAATGAGCCAGAGGCTCCTTACTGAAACAAGTCTTCTTGGCCACAAAGATTCAGGGGAAGGTGCTGTGGCTCTTAAAATGATAATTTGAAGAATTTTTGCTGAAGAGAGCATTTAAAGGGGTCCCTTCAAATGAACATTTACATAATTGAGTGTTTTTACCTGAGCAATGAACACCACATGCTTTCCACTGAACTTCTTCTCCAGCTCACGAACTAGCCGCACCTGAATCTTCTGGAAGGATTTCAGCTGAGGGACTGGCACGAAGATGATGATGGCTTTTCTGCCACCACCCACCTCAATTTCCTGAAACAGAGAGTAAACATGACTCTAGGGATTGAGAAGAAACGTTTGGTTCATGAATCCTCTAAACAGAGATATTTGATAGCCTTGGTTACAAACTTTTATGGAAAAAAAGAAGAGAGCATCAGAGCAATATTTGATTTATTGCATCTAAGAGAAATCACTGAACAGGAAAACCTCTCTTCGAGAGCTTGTTTTGCCATAAAGGAGTGACAGGACAATAAATCCCACCTCCTTTTAGTGTTGTATCCTCTGAATGGCAATTCTTCCTGGAGGATGGGATTTGGATACTGGAACCTTAACTACACTGCATGCTTATCACCACATCTGCAGTGGCACATACAAGTTTCAGTAATAGCTGCCTTAAATGCAGGTCCTAGACAACCCTGAACACAATAAATCTCTTAATTTTGAGCTACTAGTTCATTGAAATCATCTTATGTTCACCACTTTCCAATGGCTGCATCACTACTCAAAGCACCTCCTTCCCCTCCTAATTTTACAGGCTTACATCACACCAACATGAATATTTTTCCCCTGCTATTTCTCCAGCAGTTTATCCAAACTGAGTAAGTCTGTAGATGCTGACAAGGTGCTTCTCACACAAACCCAACTGCAGGGGCATTCCCAACAGAATGGAAAGGTTTTCACCAGTTAAGTTCCCACATGATAGCCACAGGAATACTTCCCACAAGTAAAACTAAGTAGCTGAGCAAACAACATCAGTAAAAATCTGTGATTCTGTGAAATTCCTTACTAAGGACCATCCACAGTGCTGTACTTCAGCATCAAGTGGGTCTTCTGAGGGCCCCTGAACTCTTACATCAAGCAAACTTCTGCATACCCAGATTCTTCAGCTTTAAACAGCTCATATCTCATGCATCTGTGCCTGGGCAAAAACCAATTTACTAAAGTTTTTGGTTGCACCAACCAGCTTCAGAAATTCCATCCTATCTCCATGGCTGACAACTTCTTTTATTCTTTTACTTCTTCCTTTCTCACTATTTTTTTTCTCTTTACCCTCCTTAGTTTCATATGCCTTTATAAACTAAAACTACAATTTACAAAATGGCTAACTTACCTGGTCAAGTTAATTACCTCAATCCATTTCCTATGACTTGGTAAATAACAGAGTATTTACAACAAATAATTTTACAAACAGCATGAGAGTTTAGGTTCTTATCAGAGATTCTACAGGGCCTACATTGCCAACCAGTATCTATGCACAAAAAGTCAGTTTCAGACCTTTCAGACCTCATGCACAGTTTGTAGAGACAGAAAGTAAACATTCCATTTTAGAACAGGTTTTAAACATTAAACTGCTATTTCAGTTTTTACAATGACTTTTCAGATCAAGAATGAAACCAAACCATTATTACCAAGTCCTACACGTTAGCAGCAAATGCCACAAGACAAACCACAATAGCAGAGTAAAACAATCCCAGGCTGTCAGAAATGGCCAAGGACACCATTCACCTACTACACTAAACATCTGCTGAAATTCAACATGCACAGGGCAAGTCAGCAAGCAGTTCTCTGAGGAAGTCCAGCCTACCTTAGCTGCTGTGATGTTCAACTCCCTCAGCTGAGCCTTCAAGTCAGAGTTCATTTCCAACTCCAGCAGAGCCTAGAACAGTGAAGGTGCAGAGCAATCCATTACATTCAGTTCATAACACATAAGAAACCACGAGAACAGTCTGTCCAGTGATAGAGAGTGGTTTGATGCTACTGGTGGTAAAAAATATATAGCACTTAACTGTCTGTAGCACAGTATCACAGAATGTGAGGGGTTGGAAGGGCCCTAGAAGATCATCTAGTCCAACCCCCTGCCAGAGCAGGGGCACCTAGACCAAGTCACCCAGGAACAGATCCAGGTGGGGCTGGAATGTCTCCAGAGCAGGAGACTCCACAACCTCCCTGGGCAGCCCCTTCCAGTGATGGGATGACACAAGTTCAAAGGGTGGGGACAGTGGCTGTCTCAGTTGCAAGTGAACCTATGTAGGAGTACCTGTTTAGACAGCATCACCATCCAAGTCTGAGCTCTAGACAACTGTGACAACAGTATCTCTATAACTTACACACAGCTGCCAAACAGCAGAAGGAAAAGACACGTACCTGGGATATCCCAGACTCGAACTCATCTGGTTTCTCGCCATTAGGCTTCACAATCTTTGCACTAGAGCTGAACATGGCCTTTCTGCAACGCAAAACAACACCTCAGTTGCCAACGAGAATGTGTCTTCTGCCACGGGCACCAGCAACAAGTCTCTGCAATCCGGCCACACGCTTCAAAGTGAAACCGGAGAGCCCTAGGAGCCAGGCAAGCCCCAGCACTTGGCTCCAAGGGATGCCGAGCGCTGTGAAGCTGGACAACAAGGGGTCTGCCCGTGCGTGCACCAATGCCCGGCACCCGGGGAGGCCCCGGAGCAGCGAGGAGACAGCCCGGCTGCCCCGGAGCCCCACGTGCCGCCGGCCGGCCAGTCCCTCCCGCTTCTCTGCGCTCCCCGCCCGGCTCCTTCCTCCCTCCCGCTGCCGCTCGCCACCGCCGGGCCCGGGCTGAGGGGAAAAACCCCGCCGGTTCCCCTCCCGCAACACCGGGCGCCTCGATTACCATCGAGCCTCAGGCGGGCGCTAATCGGGGGCATCCCCACCGCGGGGCTGCCGCTCGGAGGGCTGCTCGGCGCCCGGCCTCATATTGTGGCGGCGGGAGAGGGGGGAAAAGCGGCGGCGGCGGCGCCAGCGGGGCCCGGGCACCCACCTCTCTCAGCAGCGGCCTAGCGAAAGGGCGAGATCTCGCGAGAGCGGCGCAGGGCGCGGCGCGAAGCAGCGCTGGCCCCGCCCTCACGGCGCAGAGGCCGCGGCGCCAAGAAGGGCGGGTATAAAAGGGCGGGAAGAAGGGCGGGGCGCGAAGAAGGGCAGGGCGGGAAAAGGGGCGGGGCGGGAAAAGGGGCAGGGCGGGAAAAGGGGCAGGGCGGGAAAAGGGGCAGGGCGAAGGGCGGGGCGGGGTTTTCCCTCCCTTAACTGTTTCATCTCTCCACGTTAATTTAGTGAGCGTTGACCGATGGCATTGAGCACCCTAAAGGAAGGAGGGACCTGCTGGAGAGGTGGGTCTGGGACACCCCTGTCAAGGTGTGGTGCTGGTGAGACATGAAACCAAACCAGGGAGCCTGCTGACCAACAGAGGGAACAGAGCGAGTGTAAGGTGTTGCATCTGAGGAGGAACAACCCCATGGATCAGTACAGGCTGGGACTGAGCTGTTGGAGAGCAGCTCTGGGGAGATCTGGGGGTCCTGGGGGACAGGGGGTGACCATGAGCCAACAATGCGCTCTTGCGGCCAAAAAGGCCAATGGAGCATTAGGAGAAGTGTGGCCATCAGGGCAAGGGAGGTTCTCCTCCCCCTCTACTCTGCACTGGTGAGACCCCACCTCGAGTACTGTGTCCAGTGCTGGGCACCCCAGTTCAGGAAAGACAGAGATTTGCTGGAGAGAGTCCAGTGCAGGGCACCAAGATTCTGAAGGGAGTGGAGATCTCCCTGCTGAGGAGAGGCTGAGAGAGCTGGGGCTCTTTAGCCTAGAGGAGACTGAGGGGGGAGCTCAGCAGCGTCTGTCAA
>VYZU01081197.1:0-78674 GCA_013401355.1 Ceyx cyanopectus | reverse complement strand
CCCCCAACTAACTCAACCCCCCCCCACTTATGGGCTGCATCCTATGCTATGTGAACAGTGGCCACAGAGCACTCCTGGCTGTGCTGCAGCTAAACCTCCTCCCTGCCTGTGTGAGGCCAGCCAGGGCTGTCAGGTGGTTCTGACAGGTCAGTGTAAAGGTGAGTTTGCTGCTGGGGGGTGCACTGAGCTAACTGGGAACTGAAGAGGTTTGTAGCATCAGTCAGTAATTTTCCAGCTATGGAATAATTCCTACATTGCAGGAAGAGCCTTATGATAAAGTGATTTATCAGGTTAATGGAATATTCTTTCTAGGCCTTACCAATAAACAGCATCAGCCCTTCATTTAGTGACACAGTGCACATTGACATTAGTGAATTTAAAAGTGAAGACCTCACAAGAACTGCCCCTGATCCACCCACACTTCAGAAACATTAATTTCAGATGACAGTTTTCTAAGTCCAAGAAGCAAATGTCATGGTCTGGTAGAGGGTAACAGCAGTTTTGTGAGAAGCAGTCAATCTCAAGTCTCTAATTAAAAAGCCAAACAAGGTGGAGGGAGGGGGCTGGGGCAATTAGGGTCTCCTATTGAAAACCCCTGGGACAGCTGCTGGGGGCTCTGGAGCTCAGTTACCAGCCTGGGGAAGGCCAGAAGACAACTGTCTCAAAGGTAAATTAAGGCAGAATTATCAATATTTCTGTGATTTCTTTATGGGTTAATTGCTCCAGATTAAATTAAGTATTTGAGGCAGCCAATTGTGAAAAGGATGAACTGGGTGTTGGGAGGATTCAGCCTTTTGGGAAGAGCTGAGGCTGCATGGATAGCCCCAGGAGAACTGTCAGGGCAGCAGAGGAGGGAGAAGGCTGCTCCTCAGCAGCAGTCTGAGGCTGGAGCTGTTTTCACTGCTGATTTCACACAAGGGAAAAGAGCCTCTGCTCTTGAAATTCTTTGATAACACACATTAGGAGCTATCATCAATACAGAGAGGAGCTTGGTACTTCCCAGGAGGGTGAGGATGACCTTGAGGACTGGTGTAATAGGAAGGAGATGGATCTCCATCAGAAAGGAGCTGGCAAGAGCTGAGGAGCAGCAGAACCCACAGGTAGCACCACCAGGGGCAAGGGGTTCAAACCTGATACAGAAGGACAGAGAAAGCAAGGATGGCTACTGGGGTACATTCTCATTATTCCACCACTGAATAAACTCTAGCTTTTCATGATCCAGAACAGGAAGACTTTTTAGAGAGAGTTGGGGGAAACTAGTGAAGTCAGCAGATGAGAAAAGAACAGAATCACTTTTATTAACTTAGAAGAAGATAAGAAGGCTGGGGGGACAGGGATCCAACTGCTCCCTACAACTCCTGGGCTGGAAGCAGAGGAGCCAGCAGGAGACAGCTCTGAAGCTGAGGCAGTTTCCAAGCATAAGCCCATGAGAAAGGTGGAGACTGGCTGGAGAGCAGAGGTGTCAGAGGCTCTGAAGGGGACAGGCTGAGGTGGCTCTGTCCTGGTACCACCAGGGTCCTGTGCTGGGGCAGCTGAGACAGGCAGCAGCTCTGGGGACATTCCTAGGGTGGAGTGAGCTGATTTCATGATGGGCTGACTCAGGCCAGGAGTTGGCAGCATAGGAGAGAGCTCTGGAGCCTGCCCAGGCCCTTTTCAACCTACCCAGGCAGAAAATGAAGTGTTCCAAGGAGAGCATAGGTGGGTGTGTTGGTGGCTTTCAGATGTCAGCTGGAACAGCCTGTCCCTCTCTGGCTGAACCAGGATCAGAAGAGTTTCCCTGGACAATCTCATGTCAAAGCAGATCTGTCAGCATCAGTTCCTAAGCACAGCTCATGCTCTGAACTATTCAGACAGGTGAGTGCAGATCTGTAAGAGCACTGGAAGCAAAGCCAAGGCACCTCTAGTTCCCTACATTCCTTCTGCAACACCCCAACAGGGCAGCTTCTGGGGGGCTGCTTGGCTTGGCCTTGGGCTGCCAGCCCCAAGGGAAAAACACCCAACATCTCACCCCAACCAACCTGCTCTCCCCACAGAAGACACCCCGCCCAGCAGCCCAGCAGGATGTTTGCTGTGCTGTTGGTTTGGGTTACTCTTCCACATGAAGTGTGTTTCAAAACATTTCACAGAATTAAAAGCTGCACAAACCCCTCATAATCCAAAATGTCTTGGCTAAAAAAGGAAGCCTTCTGTTTTCCTTACAGCTCAGGCCAAAGCCATTTTCATTTCTGGCTTCTTCATGTTAAACACAGTTTAGCCTGAGCTGCTCATCAAGCAGCTATTGCAACACGGGGACATTTGCAGTTGTTTAGTCCATTGTTTTATCTTTAATTTGGGCATCCTGAGGATGGGAGCAGTTCCACTCCAAGCCTTTCTAGAGGAGGCCATCTGCTAATGCAGTCTCAATGTCAGAGCTGTGCAGAGCAGGGCTGGTCATTTTGTCACTTTATAGCTTGGTCATTTTTTGTTTATTTTCCCTATATTGGTGCCTAAAGACTTTGACCATGATCATAAAATAAGAATTTAATTTTATGACAAAAATAGAGGTCTTAAAAGTTGTTTTTATCACCTCCCCCAGCATAGACTGAGAAGCTTTTGCAGTTTTTCGTGAGCAAAGCAAGAGATGTCAGCCTGGGGTATGAGCTTCAAGTTGGTGTTTGTTCTTATTCTATCTGGAGACCTGAGCTAGCAGCAGGGCCCAGGGAGAGCTCCTAGGCTTGGAGGCCCTTTCTGTCCCCCTGCTGAGCAGCTGGGTGATTGATTTACATCAAATGTGGATTCTAGCAAGGGCTGGGAATAAGAACTGCTCTGTGATCCTGTTTAGTGACTGAACCCTCATGAAACTGGTGAGTAATTTGGCTTAAAGAATGCACTGACCCATCTTCCCAGTCCTGCTCTTCTGCCCCTGCTCCTGTCCTCTCCCAGCAGCACAGAGCTGAAGAATCCATGCTGGGGGACACACTCCTGGGCATCATTTTCTTTGCTGGTAGTGTCCTTGGCCTGGGGAAAGGTGCAAGTCAGTAGGAGGGGAGGTTTTCTTCGTAGGACACAGAGCATTTAATGGAGAGCCTCCCTAGAGAAAGTGGCTACAAGTGCCCTGAGCAAGATGATGTTGTTTGGGATGCACTTGCTGACTCCTAAAGCAGGCAGCAGGCTTTAAAACTGAAGTGTTGCAGCTCCCATATTCTAGACATGTGGCTTGGACCAGAGGTCAAGTCCCCCTCTCATCTGGCAGAGAGGCAATCAGAGCAGCAGCCCCACCATGGCTGTGGAGTGGTAGTGCTGTGCTGATCATTAAGAGCTCCTGCTCACAGCTGTGGGTTTTATACCATTTTTAGGCTGCATTTCAATGTGCATTCTGAAAGCTGGGAAGCATCAGGCCCAGATGAGCATTAGGCAGCAGCACAGTCAATACCTGTGTTGCAGGCTTTATTCAGGCATTTCCTGAGCTACAGAGGAATGCTGTGACTCAAAATGTTCAGTTAATGGTTGCCAGAAGTCTGTTTAAATCTATTAAATGGCACCTTTTCTGGGGCTGCCACAGTTGCAGCCCAGCTAATAAAGTCCCCAGAGGCTGTGCCTTCCATGGCAGTGGGGACACAAAGCAGGTGCAAACAGAGGAGAAAAATCACCTCTCTTGATCTGATTGTTTTCTTGTCACTGCCTGGCCCTTGTTGTTGCAGGGGTGCACTGCTGTTTGGTTATGGTTTGGTGGTGTGCTTTGTTTAGAATTATTCTGTGATTCTATTGTTGTTGTGTGTGGGGTTTCGTTTGGTTGGTCTTTTTTGTGTGGTTTTTTGCTTGTTTGTTATGTTGTTTGCTGATGTTGCCTTGGTTGGTTGTTCTCCTGATGCTCTGACAAACATCTCCTGTCTCCTTCACATCTCCTTCTGATTTCAGCTGCTCCTTTGGCCTGGCTGATTTCACCCCCTCGTGATTTCACCCCTTGCTTCCGACTGCCTTAGAGCTCTCTGCTCTTTATTGGTTTGTTTTTCCCTCTGCTGAACCAGAGTTCCATCACAGAGACAGCTGGTAGAAATCTGTTTGCAAACTCTGGCATCACTGGCCAGTATCCCTCTCAGACTGGGATGACACTCCCACTGTCCTTTTGATTGGAAACTCTGCTAGCTTTCTGTTTGTTTGGGGGTTTAATATTAGTTTCTTGAGAAGAAGCCATGTCAGAAATGTATAGAGACCCTAATGAATGTGTTCTCAGACTTTGGGAATACATCAGTGTCACCATGGTAAGATTCTGCCTTTGTGGACATCATGTATACAACTGAATTGAATCAGAGGGAGATTAATTAGCAGCATCACTCCAGGAAGAGCTGCCATCATTTCCTAGTGAGTGTTTATAAGGATATTAAATGCCTGCCTTTGAAATGCTCAGCCTGGAGTAAGTCTCAGAGTGGGTACTGGAAGGTGCTTCACATTCTGCTGCACTCACAACCATGCTGGGAAAGAAAAGTTCACAGTGGGGAGCAGCAGGAATCTGAGGCTGTGGTTGGTATTGTGGCCAGCAAGTCTTCATAGTGAGAGTTATTACCCTGTCATTAGAGCACTTTTCTGTTTGATGCATCAAACCACTGCCACAGTACATATTTGTTGACATCTCATCTGTTTTAGGGAGGCAAATGATTACAAGTTACCAAGGAAACTAATAAGCAGGATGCCAGGAATGGGCTGCAGAAGTCATTTTGCTAGATAGCAAGTCACTGCTGTTTTAATTTCAATTAAATTACACCTACTTCTCATGCTGATAACATCAAACCAAAGCATGTACCATTCCAAAAAGAATTCACCCAGCCCCATCCATTGAGTAAATGGCAATGAGCATTTAGATGGAAGTCCTAGAGGGCTGTCATCTGGAGAAGGTTTTCTGGGCTTTATGTACCAAGAGCTGTATTGTGTGAGCTAGTAAACTGTCCACAAGGCTGCATGACCACAGCCCTTAGCAATTAAAAAAGGAATTGTTTTAACTGGGATATTTAAATCTGGAAGCAGATCAGTGGGATTGAAAGTGGTTCAGGCTGGAGGCTCAGATAAAACAGATCCCTCACCCCTGTCCTGAGCAGATGGCACTGAGGAGCTACACGGTGCCAGCAGTGAAAAGGCACAGAGTTTGTGTTTTGAGAAAGCAAGATCCTCAGGGAGCTTTGCCTTTGGAGGCCAGCAATAGCTCGTGTTGGGGACTGTTGTGGGTCATTACTGAAATTTCCCTATATAGAAACATGTAAACTTAAATATAAACAGGTGTATCTGCTTCTGGAAACCATACCTGTGCTGCTGGAAAATTTGCTGTACACTGGAAATCTTAGTGTGAGTGAGAGAAGTGGAATAGCAGGAGATAGCTGAATAAGCAATGGATAAGAATGGGTAGGAAAGAAAAAGGTAGGAATGATATATAGAAAACCAAACAAATCCAATTCTTTCTTGGTTTTCTGAGCTCCAGTTCTGCCTTGCCAAGCCAGATGATGGAAGTAATGTTTTCATTGATCCTGTCTACAGTCCTTATTTCCCACGGGTTTGGCTTCAATAGCTGGGGCTGGGTTTGCAAAATTACTGGGAAACAGTGGGAAGAAAAGTTTTTCTAACATACTGCAAGTGAAAGGTATCACCCTGCTGAATAGTCAGAAGATCACTCAGATCAGACATACCAGTAAATATTTTACTGCTGTATATCACCATGAGAACTTCCCTTGATTTGACCACGTTTGCGAGGCCTGAAAAAGGAATGACATGAGATTATTTGTCACACACCAGTTTGGTGTGCCAGGTACTAGAGCATGAAGTTCAGCTGGGAATGTGGAAGTAGATCTCACAAAGATGGAGGAACTTAAATTCAGGAAAGTATTTCCTGCATTGGAAAAGGTGTGAGCAGAAATGAGAAACTGTGGAAATAAATCCAACTGCTGAGTGCTGAAGGAATGAGAAATGGAGTTGAAGCCAATGAACAAAAAAAATCCCTGTGTGGCATCTTGTGAAAAGTAAGCAGGATAGAAATTGCCCCGGATAGTGCATTCAGAGAAACAATGATTAAAGAGCAAATGGGAATGCATTCTGTAAGAAGTATTAATCAAGACAATGGCTGCAGGGTGGTTTGATGCCCGTCCTTCAGGCATCAAGCAAAGGAAGAAAGTGGTGTTAACTTCAGATTCAAATGAAGGAATTAAATTATATAGCAACTCAGACAACTATTTCTGGATTTGTACAAGTAGAAGCCAGTCCATAATTTTCCTCTGTGGAATAAAGATGAGCATTTCAAAGGATTTGTCCTGACTAAATGCATTGGAGCTGAATGCATGATGCAGAAAGTGTAAGCTGTGTGGAGGAAGGTGAGCCCAGAGCAGGCTGCAGTGAGGTGACAGTAAAGCAGAGCTCAGAGGTGCACACATGGAACACAGGGTGCTGCTTCTTGGGCTCAGATCAGCCACTGGCTGCTTTCATGGCAGCTGCTTGCACACAAATGCCTGAAGGGTCAAGGGCTTTGGGGCTGCCCTGGTGGAGATGAACTCTTTTCTAGTCTCAAAAACACAAGCCAGGCAATGAGAGAGCAGGAGGAGAAATAAAAAATCCAAAACACACAAAAAAACCCCTACAACCAACAACCAAACCACCAAAAATCCCAAACCACACAGGGACAGCTGGATGGAAATGAAGATGGAAATAGTGAGTGGAGGGAGGAAACTTCTGATGCAAAGAGGAAGAGGATGAGTTTCTCACATGAGTTTCTCCTCTCAGGAAGTGATACAGGGCTTGCTGAGGAGAATACATGAAATATTCATGTTTTCCTAATGAGCATCAAGGGTCCCTCTATTTTCTCTTTGATATTATTCTGTCCAGGCCACTTGAAATGAAATCACAGGTGGGAAAGCCAGTGGGAAAAGCAGAGTGGTGAAGATAAGGTGGTATCAGAGAGTGGTAGAAGCCTGTGGGGAAACAGCAGGGATGCTCTGGGCTGGCAGACCAGATCCTAGCAGCAGGCTGTGTTTGCTCACAGATGGATGTTTACTCAGCCCAGGCTGGAGCACAGGATCAAACATTTGGAAATGTGTGGTCTAGGGGAAGGCCTGAAGGGATTTCAGCATTGCTGGGGAGGTAGAGAGGGAGATGATGCAATCAGAGTGCTAAAGGATTAAGAGGACCTAGAAGAAAGGCAGTCTGCTTCTTATTCATGAACTCTCACAGAAAACATTAACATTTAGGAAAATAAATATTACTTCAGACTCTCAGGACTAAACCTTTAACAGGTGCAGCTACACTGGACTGGAAAATCCCCTGGCTGCCTTGCAAAGCCACCTCTGAGGCAACAGAGCTGTTGCATCTCCCTGTGCTCACTTCTCTGAGCGTGCAAGAGAAGTGTGAAAACGTGTGTTACACCAAGGGCTGAGGTGCTGTGTTCAGGGCACTGTGCTTTAGCCTTTTAACCAGAAACCTTGCTGGGCACCTCTAGGTTTGGAGCACAAAGCAAAGACTCAGTGTTGAGCAGACATTCTGCCCTTGCTCCCAAGGGAAGGAGCAAACCAAGAGCCTCCAGGCCTGGCTGTGAAAACCAGTTTGTGAGGTGGAGCTTTGCAGTCTAGACTGGGAATGGCAGGATCACACTGTGTGCAGAAATCAAGGCTTCATCCCCTCCACTCCCCCCCAAGCCCTGGGAAGGCAGATTTTACATGCTCAGTAATGAAAATACCTGTTGCATGACAAGTGAACTAAATCAGGAGGAGGTGGGAGAAAAAATAATTTGTTGGCTGGTAGAGGAAGCACAGAATAAACCCTGCAGCTATCTCCAAGAAATAATAGGCAATAGCTATGGTCTGCTACCCTGCCTTGGAAGGAAGAGTAGACTGAAACTTGAAAAGCACATTTATAGGCTGTGTAAGGGCAGACCCAACCAGATTTTTAATCATCTTCCCTAATAGCCTGCTATTTATATCAAGGAAGAAACACTTGCACAATTAAAAACATATATTGAAGCCACGATGCCACGGAGCACGAGCTGCTGTGCTGCAGCACAACCCCCTACAGAAATACCACCCTGTCTCAGCCACCCTTTATTTCCTTGAAGCAGTGATGGCTGCACATAAGGTCTTGCAGTCACATTCACTCATGTGTTTGGGTGGCAAACTATTTGTAAATAATGAGAGACTGGAGATAAATCACTATTAATATATTATATATTAGTATCATAGTGCAGAAGGCAAGGTCCAGAGTGGGACCATGGACTGGATCCAGGCTCAGTACAAACTGAATTATCTCTCTTATTAAAGTTTTCTACACTCAGCTTGATGACTCCAGACAAGGTCTAGATAGAGCAGTGGCAGAGCGAATGATTTGAACCCAGACCCCTGAAACTGAAGGGAAAGGCTCAGTGCACTACCTGGCTCTCTGTGCAGAAAGGTATTCATTTCAAATACACTTTGGTTTGTGTTTCAGTGCCTGTAAAAGCTGAGGCAATGACCTTTCCTCCTCCCTGGGTGAACAGAGCACGAGCAGTGTCTGTGCACTTTCCAGAGACAGGGAGAACCGAGGCAAGGCACCCAGTGCTGGTGATGTAGGGATAAAAGCTGCTCTAAATCTGCTGAGGGGAGAAGAGGTGGCGGTTGGGACTTTGCTCAAACCACCCTGGGAGTTTTCTGGGAGACCCTGAATGATTCTTTTTGACAAAGCAATTAAAATATGAAAAGCAGAGGAAGTCACCCAGCCCACACTGAAATTTCTAGTGAATGGGAGGCCCTCTGACCCTGTCAGGATGATGGAGAACTGAACAAGATCCTCCCCAGCCCACCTGCAGCAGCAAGGATGGCAGAGTTCAGAGCAGCACCAGGCCAGTGGCTGCTCTTCAGGTTGTGATGGCAGCACCTATAATCATCCCTCCAAGCATGCTCTTCTCCCCACAGCACCAGGTGGGAAAGAGGCCTTGACAAATCTAGATTCAAAGTAAAACCAAATGAAAAAACTCTGTTTTCCTGCAGATTTCTCAAATGGATGAGAAATGACATAGGTTGATGTTAAAATGATCCTTCCATTTATGCCATCAGCCAGTGTGAAGACATTGAAAGCACTGACATGCTCAGAACTCAATGTGCAAGGACAGAAAAGCCACTGCAGCCTCAGATGGAGGTGGGTTTGGACCTGGCTCTGTCTGAGCACTCTCCATCTGCTTCATGGCCCTCTCTCCTACCCAGATACTGCACAACACATTTCACACCATTTAAAGATAGTTTTTACTGTTGTTTCTTAATTCTAACCATCAGTGATTCCAGAAATACCTCCCTTTAGATGCTATTCTGTCTCCAGATACCATCTTTAAAGCCTGGCATAAATAAATAGACATTTTTAAAAGCTAACAGACTTGGCAAGTTCAGCCCCAAGCCACGGAAACCCAAATCTTCTGTAGTAAATTCTTCACAAGCACCATTTAAAACAAAATCCCTGCTTTGTTCCCAGTGAACCTGCAGTGTACAAAGCAGCTAGAGCCAGCAGTCCAGACAGATCTGAGAAGGCACAGAAGCACCAGCATGTGCCTGCTGGGACAGGAGGGACTCAGGCTGCTAATTGCTGCCTCTAACAGCCACCAGTGCTCGTGGAAATGCTCTAAGGAGTGCATTTGGAGACACCAAAGGGGAACATTTCAGAGATGCATACAGATGATACCTCGTGCAGCCAAGGGGGAGTCAGAAATAGCCCAAAAGTGCTGCTGTGGAGCTTTGGTGAGCAGGGAGGGTCAGTCTGTGGAGGAATGGGAACAGAGGCTGGCATTTCATGGTGAGTGGACACAGCAGGCATGAGTTGGGGGGAATGGAAGAGAAGGACGTGGAAAAATGCAAAGGGAGGAAGACATAATCCAGTCACAGCTTGTATATATCCAAAATTACCTCATTTTGTTCAATCAGAGCATATCATCAGGACATGCATTTAGACTCTGGATCTCCTGGATCCTAAAAACTGGTCTAGTTAGTGAGATTCTTATAATTAAGAATATCCACTATGGTCAAAGAACTCAACAAGAATGGCAGAGTAAGAGCTGGAATTATGTCTCCTCCTTTTATCAGCATTAAGCAGCAAAGCTGAGTTCTTGGCTAGAACACTGGTTTTGGTGAAGAAGACACAGAAAGAGCCAATGATGGGTACCTGGTCTGTGGCCTTGTGCCTGCTGCTGCTGTCCACGTGGTTGCCATGATGCCTGTGGCTAAGGTAGGTCTCACCAAATCAGCTTGAAGATCTGGGTGGGTGCATCTGAAAAAGAGATATGAAATATTGTAAATATTTCTACAGTATTATCAGAGCTGTAATGGCTGACAGAACTTGAGTTCCTACAGTTATTTAAGAGTAGAAGGTAAAATCTCTCTGTGTTGGAGTAGGGGGGGTTTGTTAACTAGATTTAATTGTGCCAGCCTGCAGTGTGTGATAAAATTCAATTCAAACACTCTGTTGCCATGATAAGCCATGGAAAGCAGTGCCAACCTATTGAAAAGAAAAAAAAAAAAGAAGAATAAAACAAGAAACAGATTCTTGGACACTGCCTCTGGCTGGATGCACTGCCTGCCCAGGGTTGGTTTTCCTTGGGGATTTTATTATCTGTCTCCATTTATCTCTCTTGTTCCATTCTCATTTGACTGGAAGTTTCTTCAGAGCAGGCTGCTCTTTGTGTGCCTATCTCTGTTCCTACAAGGAACAATGTCCCTGGCTCTACGTGGCTGGAATCAGATCAGTGACAGAACCTGGGGCTGGGAGAAATGTGCCTGAAGCAGGCAGGCATTGGAGCTAAGAGAGGGGAGATAATAAGGACTGTTAGAAACAAAAGTGCATTTTAGGGTTGGGATTTTTTCAGTTAAAATAAAAATAAAGGTTGATAGTTTCAATTGCCTCAGGCAGAGAGAGTTTTGGATGGAGAGGAAGCAGAGTCTGCACAAGGTGGCAGTTTGGAGTGATAACTGCTGGTGAAATGGAAGCTACTCTGCATCGCTGGGACCTCCCAGTGAACACCAGTGTGGTGGTGCAGCACTGCTGGAGCCCAGCCTGCTGGACAGAGGTGGGGGACTGCAGGAGCCCAGGGAATGTCTCTGGGTTAAGGGCTGTGTTTGATGTGTCTTTCCCATGCTTAGAGGCTGCAGTGAACACAAAGAGAGAAGGAACAAGAGCAGGAATGAGAATATGAAGGAAATCATGTCAAATGAGTGATTTACAATGCAACTGCCCACCCCAGCCAGGTCCAGCCACTCAAACTGCTTCCCTGGGCCAGCTCTGCCAGCAGCCTGGCATTGAGTATCCCCCTGCTCTGGAAAGCCTGCTCTTGACCTCAGGGCTCTGAAATGCTGAGTGGGAATGATGCTGATGAGGTTACATTGGATAAACCCCTTGGCACTGCTCACTACAAGAGTAAAAGTTCAGTGAGGAAGTGTTGAAATTGTGTCAGAGGAAAGAGTTCCAGCAGGGAACTTGAGACAATAAAAATAACTCTATAAATTGCTGCCTTGTGAAACATTAATAGACAAACTGAAAAAAAACCAACAACTGTGGGTCTTGTAGTCCAGATGTTGAAACAACTGCAAAATGTCATTTCAACTGTTTTCCTTGTGCTAGGCTGAATGGTGGGGCAGAAATCCCAGCAGCTGTTGTCTTGCTAACCTTGTCATGGCTGGGAATGTCTGTGCTGGGACAGAAATCTGTGTGCTGGGACAGAAATCTGTGCGCTGGGACAGAAATCTCTGTGTGGTGGAACAGTTCTCCCATGGAGAGAACTCTCTTGGTGTAGGTGAAAGACAGTATGAGATGGGAGAAGTGTGAGAAAGCCTTCCACACCCATCACTCAGGAGAGCAGTGCTACATAATTCTGTATTAATACAGAATTATTCTGCATTACAGCTAAAAGTGTTAGAAAAAGACAAGTATCCAAAGCAGAGAACACTGCAAAGTCTGGTGGCAAGTGAACTCCAACCCATCTGCCAGGCCTTGTGAAAAGGAGTTGCTGTAGGAATCAGCAGTGAGTGTTTCCCAAGCAGCAGCTCAGAAGACACTGGAAACCAGCAGAAGGTGAATCATGGCTGGATAAAAATGCTCCTTTTGCTTGGCTCGTTCTGCTGCTGACTGTCAGAGCTGCAGCTCTGTTGCTCTCTGCAGAGCAGAAATGTTGGTGTCACAATTCAAACCCTCTTTTCAGTGCTCAGAGCCTGTGTGGAGCTGATTTCCATGTCTCTGCTTTTGCAGTACTTTATGTGTGCAGCAGGTTTGACCATGTTCTCAGCAAGGATCTCTGAGAGGAACATGGCTAAGGCAGAATGCCATTTTCAAAATAGAGGGTAAAAGAAGACAGAGAGATTTTCAGGTGGCTGTCACTGCTCACTTTGCTATCTAGTTGCACAAAACACATGCTAGTAGTGAAAAAAACAGCTTTAAGAAGAAAAACCTAAGTCTGACCTTCTCCAAGTCAGAAGAAGGGCACTATAGTGAGCTTTAAGGCATGAGAAGGGTTAATTTGGAACTGCCTCTTCTGGATAATCTTGTGTGTTTCCTGCTGTGTTCTTTAAATACTTCCAGCTGCCTAACTACTGTAATAGCTCTCCTCATTTTCAGCCAAGGCAACATGAAACTTCACTCTGGACCAGCTTGAGTCTTAGCTTTGCATTTGACTTCAGTCAAAGCTAAAGCTTCAAAATCTAGTAGAAGACAAAGCTTTCTGGTAACTGCAGTGGTCTTGATTTAGAATACCTGATAAAATTTCACCTTCTCTGGTAAACCCCACAATGGAACATCACGTTTCTTACAAACTGTTTTGAGTTTTGTGTGTATAGCAAAGAAGAGAAAAGAAATCCTTTTGAGATGATGCTGTAATTTGTTGAGCAAGATCATGCCACAGTTGGTGACAAGCTGAGCATTTGGTTTAGGAAGTGCATCCGTGTTAAAAATGAAGTTTCTGTTCTTATGATGAGAGAGGATGAAAAGGAAACCACCTCACTTTTTTTTAGGGAGGGTGATAGCATGGATCCATCAGTCAACCTGACCTATCAGAGGCTCTGGGGAGTGGAAGGGCAGTGGTTCTTAACAGCAGCACAGAAACTGGATCAATAAGGCAAGTGAAGCCAGATTCCTTCTTTGATTTCTTTTGTGAAATGAGACAAAAGAGAAAGATTTTGAGCAGTGTGAGTACTCTGACACACTGCACATTTTCAATTCATCTCAGTGAAAAGGAGGATCTGTTGTGTAAAAGGTCCCTGTGCTGTTTGGAATGCTCTTGTGTTCACCCCTCTGACTACCATGGACTCAAGAGATGTAAGAAACTGCAGTTTCTGAGCTGAGTCACTCCTGCCCCTCTCTTGATCTTGGCAGCTCTGTTGATTAATTTTCCTATTACCCTTCATCCTCAGATTTCCATAATCTCCTCAATTTCTTCTTCCTCCACCATCCCTTACAGCTTATGGAGAAGTCTGCAGCACAGAAATATTCGTTGGATAAATTTCACAGTTAAGAAATGAGAAAAGGGAGAATGCTGGCAAAGAAGTGAGTTTATGGTCAAATTGTATTATTGCTCAGAAAAATGGGATGGGCCCAACACAGGTCTTGATACTGCAATAATGAGAATTGGTATCCTCCAAGTCACAGATTCAGAGGTGGGAAAATCACAGTGCTTTCTGTTCTGGGCAGGCAGTGAAGATGTGTTCTTGAGCTCTGTGGGCTACTACAGACACAAGGGGCTATTGATTGTGCTTATTTACTGGGGCATGCAGTCCTCTGCACAGAGTGTCTGCACAATTAGATCTGAGCAAGGCAGATTGGAGAACAATTTCCTCTGTTTAATGCAGAAAGGTCAGCAAAACACGTATTCTGCTGGCAAAAAGCAGCCTGTCTGACTTTATCTAACAGGTTAGCTGCCATCACCATTATTTGGTGAGGCTGTGTTAGCAGGTTTAGTGCCACCAAACAGCTTTGTTTACCTGTTAGAAATACTCTCATCATTCCCTCTCAGTTGCATGCTGTTGTGTACAACACAGATGCAGTGTGCACAATGTGCTGTAATTAACAGAGAGAAGTCTGAACAGATTCTCATTACCTAAATCCATCCTGACTGCCTCTGAAGGGAAATGTGGGCAGTGTTCTGTCCTCTGGGAAAAAAATTTGCTTTCATTACCCTCATTGGTCACTGAAGGCCAGTTTTTATTCTAATGAAATACAACTGCAGGTGCCTTTTATCTGTATAGAAATAAGAAGCTTGTGAATAACAAAAAACCCTCCTCAGGGACTGGTCTGTGTGTTCAGTGGTTCTCTCTGATACCTAAAGCCATGGTAAATAATTATTTATGTCCCGTGTGCAGGACCAGGACAGAATGTCCACAGCCAGTGAATGCATCCAACAGAAATTTCCATGTTGAAAATGGCTCTTTTGCATCTCTTAATATGAGCTAGAGAAATTAATGAGCCAAACTTTGCCTTTTTAGAAGCCTTGATGTGTAGCAGAAGTCCCTGTAGGATTTTTTCCAGAGGTTTCTCATGCAAATCAAGGGCACTGTGTTTTGAACTGCTGGCTAAGGGTGTCAGTGTGCTTTTGGAGGAACACACTCCAGTCTTCAGATCCAATTACTGCAAGAAGTACTTCAGCTCCAGCTGCCCTCATGCCTTCTATCTTCCAACACAGCTAGCTTGAGACGTTGAAATTCTAGATGTTGTTTTTCCATAGAACACTAGATTTTTTCCCCAAAGTTTCAGGAAAAGAGTGTAAGATTCATGGAGAAACAGAGAGAAATGCACTCCTTTCTCTGAATATTCACCCAGTGCTTTCCTGGCTCATCTTTCCAGAGTGAACTCCTGCTAACAGAACTTGCCATGACAGGTTTTGAGCAGACAGAGGAAGGTAACAGTCAGGGGTGCTCTGCAGCAATACAAGAATACCTATGCTGCAGCTAAACAGCCAGAAATGACTCTGCTGTGTTCAGGCTGGTTAAGTATTTCCCAGTCTATCAGACATTGCTTATAACTGGCATTTCACTACATTATTTCATTTACAATCAGTCATCCCACATTCTGAGGCTCTTGAGGAGACACTGACAGAAGTGAAATGCAGTCACTCATCAAATAGAAGTCACAGGGGATACAAGCAAGAGAAAAGATGAAAAGGAGAAGATTCACCTGCCATTTGCCATGGGGTTTATGAGCTGCTGGACAAGTTTAGCAGGGGCTGGAATCATAAGCCTTGCCAGTTGTGCAGCAGGCTGCATGGGTGCACAGGGGTTTCCCTGCAAGAAGCAGCTGCTGCAGCAGGGCTGGTGCTGCTGCTCCTCTGCTCTAGCCCAGGGTCTGCTCACAGCCTGAGCAGCAGTTCCCAGCTGCCTCAGCCAAGAGATTGATGGGTGTGCTCAAGGTGCTTTGTTGGTCTTTGGTGCTTTTTGGTTGGTTGGTTTGTTGTTAGTCCGGTTTTATTGTGTTCTTTTTATTATTTTGGGTTGGGTTTTTTTGCCTTTTTTTTTTGAAGGCAGATTGGTTATCATGTTGAAATCCTTGTTTTGCACAGGTTTTGACTCCTAAAGGTGCATAAAGCTGACTTGTAATCACTCAGGTTTTTAATAGTTCTTTGTCTAACTTCTAAGAAAATTAATATTGAGTGCATGGGTACTTCATGCTTCAAAGTGTGTTTTTAACCTTTGCAAAGTTGTTTTATGGGAGAAGAGTTGAAGAGCAGAAAGGCTGAGGTTGCAACCTGACTGAAGAGACTGAAGCAAAAGCAATCCAAGTGAAACAGTGTGGTTGACGTTTCTTGTGGTGGAATTTGCCTCTGACAAGTCAACTTCCTAGATCTGTTTCCACACTTTAAGGGCTGTGTGTTTGCACCTGAATGTTTGTGCTTGGATGTTGCACTGATGCTTCTGCTCAAAGTCACTGCAGTGAAAGGGATGAGAAGAGGAATGCAGCAGGTAAAATAATCATTTAAGACTCTTCTTTTTACTGCATGTGCTCGCTGATAGTTGAAGACTTCAAATGTGCCTCAAACAGGGGGTTTCTTTCTGCCTGTGAGAGCTCTTCTTTTCTCTGACTGGTGGCAGAAGTAAGCTGAGTGCAAGAAAGGAGTCTTGCTGTAGCAGAGCCAAGTTTTCTTTCTTCCTTTCTTCCCACTGGTCTAACAAGGCAGTGTGCAGCTCGAGCTGCATCTGAAGGAAGGGCTGAGTGCAGTCCTGCTCTTGACACTGGAGCAGTTCTAACAATACCCAGTGGCAGAGCAGGCTGCAGACACCAGCAGCCTTTTTTTTCTTTCTCAGAAATCATAGCATGAACTACATAATTTTCCTTCAGACTGCTTGGTCTTTTTTCAGTGATAATTCTCTGAAGTGGATAAAACACTCTGTGCAAATGCATTAATCAACCTTCCAACTACACAACAGATGCATCACGTGGAAACTAAGACCAGAGAGCAAGAGGAATAAAGATGACACATCATCTTCAGACTCAAGTCATGGTAAGTTCCCCACTGAAAATGCTGTGCCATGTTATATATATATATTTTTGCACAATATAAAATGCTAATATCATGAGTGCTCTGCATTTTTTTTTGTTGTACAACTGCTTTGTCTTCTGGAAAAGAACAGGCTTTATTCCAACAGAGTTATGTGCATTAGGATTAATTCTTTTGTTGGGTCTTACCCTCTATATTCTAAGCCTGGCTGAATAAAAGCCAGGCCAAGAAAAATAAATGGTCATATTTAAACAAAATCCTTTGGTGATTTATGGGTCTTGGCTCTGACCTGGACCTGTCATCACTACAAGTACTTGTGTTAGAAAGATGCAATATAAACTGCTGGATCTGATCAAGGACTTCAAAGCAGATAAACAGGTTTCTGGGTAGGTTGCCAACATTCTGTAAATGAACTTTCATTAGATCTTCCAGGGGGAAAAAATGGAAAGAAGACAAGAAAATGATACTCACTGATGTGTTTGCAGAGATACAGTAAAGATGAGGCACCAAGAGAATGAGGCTGCCTGTGTTTTCATGGTTTGCTGTTAGAGATTGGAGAGTTTTCTGGGAAGAAATCAGAGAGCACAGCTGTTCTCTGCACTCTGGCCAGAAGGCTTCACCCCAAACACTGGCCACGTACTGTGCCATACAGCCATTAGGAATAGAATTCTCAGAGAAAAAAAAATACAGAGAAATGTGGTGTAAGTTTTGAAAGAGGTCAGAGCTTACTTGATGTGGGATGTTTACATCATATGCTGACAGAAATCTCTATGTTTTGAGGGACTTCTTTTCCCTCTGCACATCTCTGACCAGTTACTGAAGACCACAGAATTGTACCCACCCACATCTTGGTTTTTGTAAAGAAAGAAATGAGATTAACTCCCAGAATCATGGATGTTTGAAAGCTATCAAAGCTAGGTTTCACAGACTCAGGAGTGAAACAGGATTAGAATGTAACAGCACTGCTCAATCCCACTGACATTCCTCCCCTCCACCCCCAGGCTCTCCAGCTTGCACCCTGCCATGTCCCAGAGAATGCTCAGGTCTGCAAGTCCCCAGCAGAGTTCTCCATTTGCTCCTTCTCAAGCACACCCAGAGCTTCTTGGCTCCTCCTTGCCCTCTCTGCCAGTGGGGAGGATGGATGAGGTGTTGCTGCACTGCAACACTGGGGTTTGTGCAAAGGGAGCTGAGTCAACAGCCCTCTCAGAGCACTTAGTCCTTGCAGACCCCTCCTTTGTTTCCAGAACTCTTGCTTTTAACATGTTTAATGGAAGCAAATATTCTTCCTAGGAGCAGTGGTTGTGCAGGGACCTGTCAAAAGCTGCTGAAGTTATCTGGCAGTGCTGGTGTAGAGTCAGAAATGAGAAGCCTGGGTGTGAACTACCTCAGTGCTTCCAAGAGACTAGTGACACTCCTTTACATATCCCAGCACTGTGACAAACGTGAGGCTGTGTGTAAATATTCCATGAGTGCTGTGGCTTGCACAGGACTGTTGTGGTGGCTGCTTCAGGATCTACTGAGTGTGTCTGCCAGAAATTGGCTCTGTGCACACTGTAGATGATAAACCTGATATTAGTTTCACAGAAACATTCCAGAATGTTGCAGCTTCCCCAGCTATATGTCAACTTAGGACATTCTTTCAGGCTGACTCGCTTGCTTTCAGCAGGAAACAGCACAGAAAACTTGGATTAAAATACAAGAAGCCTTCAGTGAAAAAGGCCAAAGAGCAAGGTTGTGGATGTAACTGGGATGTAAACTGGACCCAAGAGTCCAGAGCTCATATAGAGCTGTAAGTTGGGATTTCTTTACTGCAATGTGACAGAGCCAGTGTCTGTCTCTCTAGCTGAGACTCTCCCTTGGCTACACCTCCTGCCAGAGAACCACTGGACACCTACAGTCCATTCTGGAGAACAGTACCTATGACCACATCTAGACTCCTGTTTGGAGTTGAAATGGCTCCCCAAGTTTGCTGTCATTATGAAAAGATGCTGGATAGATTATCTCAGCTGTAAACAACGTGGACATTCCCACCTCATTACCTGCATCTCACCCATCCACAGTCCCAGTCTGCAAGACTAGCTTTTGCTCTGCTTTCTTCCTACTGCTAACATTAGGCAATGTTTTGTTCCAAAGACACTTTTTGGATCCCTGGTTGTACCATTGCTCACAACTCCCAAAGGGAAGATCCCCAGATGCTAATTATGGCCAGGGCTGCTGAGTGATTAACGCTTGTAATCAGCAACTTGGAATAAGATGAAGCAAATTGCACTTTCTTGCTGAGGGAGGTGAAAACTCAGAAGCAACACATTCTGCTCCAGAGGAACAAATAAGAAAGACACCAAAGCAACACCTTGCCTGGCAGCTCCCACAGAGATTTAACTCCTTCCTTTCTCACTAACCCCATGCGAGGTACCTGTATTAATTTGCAGAATAATTTAAGTGGAAAGGGCTTGCTGGGCATCACCAGTGCTCAAAGCAGTGCCAGCTAGGAGCAGTTTTCTCAGGGCCTTGTCCAGTTTCATTCTGAATATTGATTTCCAGGGAGGGCAGGAGATGCCACATGCTCTCTGGCCAACTGCTGCCATGTCTTATTGTCCTCGTGGTGAAAAAATGTCCTCATATCTAATTGGAACTTTCCTTTTTGAGGCTGAATTGTAGAAAACAACATTCTGCCTAAAATGTTTTCACCCCCTGTTAGTCAGGGAAGGTTCCCCAAGAACAGCTACTTCACCTGTCTGTGAACTTGCAGCACGGATCACCAGCAAGCCCTGGCACTGCAGTTTGGACAGGATGACTGCAGCATCTGGGGAAGTCTGGCAGATATTTGCTGTGGCAGAGACTGGATTGCGACACGAGTTGAGGCCACCAGGGGTTTATACAGGAATATCAGAGCAGTTTTCCTCTCTCCACAGTGTGACACAAGTGCCAGAGCAGCCATGAGAAGATGCAGAGCAACCCCCTCAGCTTTGCTTTCTGCTCCCAGGCAAGGTACATCTTTCTGCTGGGCTGCCACTGAGCAGCTGCCAAGTAATTCTAGCTGTGAGCACATAGAGGAAATCACTGGAAATGAAGATGAAGTAGCAATTAAATGACATTCTCTGCCATAATCCCCTTCTAGAGATCTAGTAGAGCCAGCATCTAAGGCAGCAAAGATGAGAACTCATTCTGAGTTGTGCTATGAGAAACAGCTACACCAACACATCCCTGGGACAGCTTTTCAAATGGCTACTAACAAGAAGTGCACATGGAAAGAAATCCTCAGTGAGCAAGTCCTAGTCAGGGTTCACAAGATGTTTAAAAAGTGTCCTTTCAATGTACAGAAATGGCTCTCTCTAAGGCTTTTCAGAAAAATAACAACCCAAATTACATGGCTTAGTGTGAATCACATTTAAACTGGGAGATCATTCCTAGAAGTTTGCTTGTAACTCTCAATATAAATGAGATAATAGGAAATTATATACTCAGCTAGCTCCCTCATGGAAAATCACACCAGCTCTAGCAGCTCAGCCTGATAATATTTGAATAAAACATTTAAATAGTCCTAAACTCTACAAATATTTTGAAATTTTTCTGTGTTAACAAGGATTCTTTTGTACAACTATTTTTTTCTACTGTAAATTTGTCCAACTGTTTTAATTGTTCTCTTTTTCTTTTGTCCAGAATAGACCTAGATACACAAAAGCCAGGGGAAATCAATGGGAGCTGAAGAAAAATATTATTGCTGAGACTAGAGTGAAAAGAGCTTACAACTGATGTCCAAAAACCTCCAGAGGGTTTGTCTAAGGGCAATAGTACCTGCTGGTGTTCCTGCCCTCTATGTTCTCATACATGACAACCTGGGGCAGAGTGTGAAGATCTTCAAGTGCAGAGCATGCAATTGAGGTTTTCTGTCCAGCACAGCAGGCTGGAATTCTACGCATGGGCTGAGTCCTTTTGCTGCTGCTGCAGGACAAGAAATACTGTTGCCCACCTTCTTTGTGGCTCTTTCACTTTAGGAAACACATGAGAAGAAATGACAGCAACTTTTCCCAATTTTCTGCAGGTAAACACACATAACTGTGGGGAGTGTTTTAGTCTCCTTTCTGCTCTCACTTGGCTTTTTTACTCGTAGACATGGAGGATGCAAGGGCTAGAGGAATGCTCTGGGGTTGGGGGTGTTTGGTTTTGGTGTGTTCTTTTTTTCCCCTGCTGTTTTTCAGATGCCTGCCTAATTGAGCACAGCTGTGCAGTGGTGCAAAACTCCAAAGGAAATGAGCATTTTGATAATTTCCCATTTCTAAAGCACCTCTTCAACAGCTTGGGTGAAAACAGCAGGCGCAGTACCTTTAGAGAGCAGCAGCACTGAACAAGATTTATCACACTGAGCTGTTTCCTGCAGGCATTTCACAAAATCCACTTTTAAGACAAATCAGTAAGAGTTCCCTCAACTGTAACTGGCTTGTAACATAAACAAAATGTGTGTGGAATAGAGACAAACTTTTCCAGGCTGCTCCAAGGGTGAATTCTTGTCTTTTCACTCGTCTACTGCCAACGAAGACTTCATACTTTTTATTTCATAACAAGCATTTCTACATCAGTTTTCCATTTGGGACTGTGGCCAGTGGGAAAGTATATAGACTTATGAAATATTCTGAAGTAATTCATAATGTGTTGCTTTTTGTGAACATCCTGTTTGTGATTTCAGGCTTCGACTTTACATGTTAAAGGGCTCATGAGCCATAGCCTCAGAGGATATAAAATAGTCTGACCAAATACACTGTTGAGTAATTTCTTTCTGAAAAAAAAAATGATAAATTTAGAGTTCCTCGTAAGGAACTTTGGATGCATTCAGGCTTCTATAAGCTGATTCTGCAGAGATTTAAAGCACAGCATGCCTTTCCCTGATCTATTATACTATCTTGTTTACTTGCTGAACTGATTTTGAGAGTCAGAGATAAGTCAGGATGAGAGGTTCCACTGACACAAGCCTTGCTCTGAGCAGGCCGCTCAATGCACTGCTACCTTTTTAATCTCTCTACTCCGAAACAAACAGAGCTCTGGGATTCCAATGTGCTTCCTAGTGCACAGTGCCTAAGAAATAAGAATAATTGTCGCTCCTTTGGCAAAGAATGTGCTTTCAGTACCACTACCACAGCCTTGGTTTGCCTGCCTGTGGCCTTACCTCTGCAGGGCTGGCGGGGAGCTGTGGAGGTGGCTGGGCCTAGAGTCAGGCCCAGGCCCGGGCCTAACAGGGCCCTGCTGCACCACACACAGAACCCAAACATGAGCTGAGCCTTGACATTCCTCAACAAATGGGATATATCTAAATAGATGGTTTGCTTGGGCCTAACAGTTAAACCCATGAGTTCAAATAAATCATTGCTTAACCCTCCAGCCAAGCCCAGTTCAAGATAAACCTGCAATCCAGTCTCTTTTCTCCACTATGAGGAAGCTCATTTGTGCTTTGAACCAAGAGTAAAAAGGCTCAAAACAACCAAATTACAGTCAAACAAATAAAAAGGCCCATGTGAGAAATTAAAAAATAAAAAAAATCNACATGGCTTAGTGTGAATCACATTTAAACTGGGAGATCATTCCTAGAAGTTTGCTTGTAACTCTCAATATAAATGAGATAATAGGAAATTATATACTCAGCTAGCTCCCTCATGGAAAATCACACCAGCTCTAGCAGCTCAGCCTGATAATATTTGAATAAAACATTTAAATAGTCCTAAACTCTACAAATATTTTGAAATTTTTCTGTGTTAACAAGGATTCTTTTGTACAACTATTTTTTTCTACTGTAAATTTGTCCAACTGTTTTAATTGTTCTCTTTTTCTTTTGTCCAGAATAGACCTAGATACACAAAAGCCAGGGGAAATCAATGGGAGCTGAAGAAAAATATTATTGCTGAGACTAGAGTGAAAAGAGCTTACAACTGATGTCCAAAAACCTCCAGAGGGTTTGTCTAAGGGCAATAGTACCTGCTGGTGTTCCTGCCCTCTATGTTCTCATACATGACAACCTGGGGCAGAGTGTGAAGATCTTCAAGTGCAGAGCATGCAATTGAGGTTTTCTGTCCAGCACAGCAGGCTGGAATTCTACGCATGGGCTGAGTCCTTTTGCTGCTGCTGCAGGACAAGAAATACTGTTGCCCACCTTCTTTGTGGCTCTTTCACTTTAGGAAACACATGAGAAGAAATGACAGCAACTTTTCCCAATTTTCTGCAGGTAAACACACATAACTGTGGGGAGTGTTTTAGTCTCCTTTCTGCTCTCACTTGGCTTTTTTACTCGTAGACATGGAGGATGCAAGGGCTAGAGGAATGCTCTGGGGTTGGGGGTGTTTGGTTTTGGTGTGTTCTTTTTTTCCCCTGCTGTTTTTCAGATGCCTGCCTAATTGAGCACAGCTGTGCAGTGGTGCAAAACTCCAAAGGAAATGAGCATTTTGATAATTTCCCATTTCTAAAGCACCTCTTCAACAGCTTGGGTGAAAACAGCAGGCGCAGTACCTTTAGAGAGCAGCAGCACTGAACAAGATTTATCACACTGAGCTGTTTCCTGCAGGCATTTCACAAAATCCACTTTTAAGACAAATCAGTAAGAGTTCCCTCAACTGTAACTGGCTTGTAACATAAACAAAATGTGTGTGGAATAGAGACAAACTTTTCCAGGCTGCTCCAAGGGTGAATTCTTGTCTTTTCACTCGTCTACTGCCAACGAAGACTTCATACTTTTTATTTCATAACAAGCATTTCTACATCAGTTTTCCATTTGGGACTGTGGCCAGTGGGAAAGTATATAGACTTATGAAATATTCTGAAGTAATTCATAATGTGTTGCTTTTTGTGAACATCCTGTTTGTGATTTCAGGCTTCGACTTTACATGTTAAAGGGCTCATGAGCCATAGCCTCAGAGGATATAAAATAGTCTGACCAAATACACTGTTGAGTAATTTCTTTCTGAAAAAAAAAATGATAAATTTAGAGTTCCTCGTAAGGAACTTTGGATGCATTCAGGCTTCTATAAGCTGATTCTGCAGAGATTTAAAGCACAGCATGCCTTTCCCTGATCTATTATACTATCTTGTTTACTTGCTGAACTGATTTTGAGAGTCAGAGATAAGTCAGGATGAGAGGTTCCACTGACACAAGCCTTGCTCTGAGCAGGCCGCTCAATGCACTGCTACCTTTTTAATCTCTCTACTCCGAAACAAACAGAGCTCTGGGATTCCAATGTGCTTCCTAGTGCACAGTGCCTAAGAAATAAGAATAATTGTCGCTCCTTTGGCAAAGAATGTGCTTTCAGTACCACTACCACAGCCTTGGTTTGCCTGCCTGTGGCCTTACCTCTGCAGGGCTGGCGGGGAGCTGTGGAGGTGGCTGGGCCTAGAGTCAGGCCCAGGCCCGGGCCTAACAGGGCCCTGCTGCACCACACACAGAACCCAAACATGAGCTGAGCCTTGACATTCCTCAACAAATGGGATATATCTAAATAGATGGTTTGCTTGGGCCTAACAGTTAAACCCATGAGTTCAAATAAATCATTGCTTAACCCTCCAGCCAAGCCCAGTTCAAGATAAACCTGCAATCCAGTCTCTTTTCTCCACTATGAGGAAGCTCATTTGTGCTTTGAACCAAGAGTAAAAAGGCTCAAAACAACCAAATTACAGTCAAACAAATAAAAAGGCCCATGTGAGAAATTAAAAAATAAAAAAAATCTAATATTGATTAGATAGTTCCTTCTAAAGGAACGATTTCTTGCTTTTCCTATGAAGCATATTCCTATGAGAAAGTTTCAGTTATAGTGGCAGCTAAGCACCAAAATCTTTAAATCTGTCATTAGTTTTACAACCCCAAAGTGAAGATTTCATTTTTCAGTAAAAAGATAGCATAGAATTTTTAATCACTAGATTTATAGATGACTCCATGGTGCTCCAAAATCCCTGAGACCATTAGTTTTCGCTAATGCCCATCCTTACACTGCCACTGCTGTTAGCAGAATATATGGCCTGGGAAACAACTGACACAATCTCTCTCTGGATACTTCAAGACTCATAAGATGTTGAACTTTAATTAACAAATTTAATTAATATATGGTGTGTTGAATTCCTTCTGGTTTCACTAGTTTAGTGTGTGGGATGTCTTCATTTGTTGCTTGGAGCTCAGAGAGGTCCCCTTCAGAGGGGCAACAGAGGAGGCAAAATTATGTTTATGGAAGGTTCTCAGTATTGCTCGAGGCCAAATCTCAATTAATTATTATATTTTAATACTATTTGTTTTTTCTGCTGTTAATATTTTATAATGCACACAGTCAGTCAAGTCCCATGACACCTATGTGGTTTTTGGATTAGCAAACAGACTTGTTCAAGTGTTTGGTTTGGCCTTTTGTTTTTATCAAGTACTTGTTAAGAATCTATAGATAATCAGCTTTTCTCTTTATACCTAAAAAAAAAAAGATAAAAAGATAGCATTTGCTATCTTTTTTTTTTCTACGAATTTTAAGGAGCACTTTTCCCCTCAAAAATTCCCCTATTATTTAATCTACTGCACATGAATCTAACTGCTATAATAAAGATTTCTCACACTCTCTTTGAGACTGTTTCACATTGTATTGGCCACCAGACTTTAAAAGAAGGGGAATGAGATAATAAACTGAAATGGTAAAGAATTTTTTTGGAGAATGCAGTAAGGAGTTACAGGATTACAAGATATTTCTTAGAGCAGAAAGGTCAGGTTACGAAATTATTTTTAATTATTAGAGGGTTTGTGCTTACAGCTGTGAAATTCTCAAGTCAAAGGAGGGGTAGCAGTTGAATTAATACTGCTTAACACAGTATAGCACTTCAAAGCTCGTAAAAAAAATGAATTAATTGAGTTCAGTGTGGAACTCCCAAGAAATTATTTCCTCAGCATGTACAACCTTTTCCTTCTGCTCTCAGACTATCCAGAGACAGCTTGAATTTCTCTTAATGCATTTTTTGCTCATGTCCTTGTGATAATTTTTTTGTACCAATGGTATTAAAATCTATTTATATATCCAATCCTCTGCAAGGGTGTTGATCACTAGGCTTTGAAGGAATCACTGCAGTCTGAATCCATGAGGAAGACCTATGGAACAAGCAGGGCTATTTAGTTGTGTTTTGCTTTGGTTTGTTATTTTCCAATGAAAAGCTTTTATTTCTGCTCTGTGTGTTTTCCTGCTAATCCTTTTCTCTCCCTTATCAGGAGTTTCCACATCCGTTCATTTGGATTTGTGTGCTGCCAGCTGACCAGGAGGAATGGGGGGGTTTGATGGATTCCCAGGGGCTGTTTCATGATGCAGAGGGTGTGAGTCCCTGCAAGGCACTGCTCATTCCGTGTGTTCTGGCAGCAGGCACAGTCTGCACAGCCACATACCCCGTGTCCAGCCCTGATTCAGCCTGACACCAACCACCCGACACAGCTCACCTGCTTTCTGGAAGCCACTCCAACCTCAGCCTCACAAAAACTCCTTTTTCTTGGAACTGAGACCGAAGAGAAGCCTGCAATCCCTGTCTCCAGGCTGGCCGTGGTGATGCAGAAGGCACACAAGCAGAGAAGAACCTTCAGCAGGTCTCCTTGAGTAATTTGCAAGTTCAGCACAAACTCCACAGAGTCAGTAAGTGAAACGGGGAAAAAAAGAAGGTGAAAAAAAAGCCTGGCTGTTTGTTTGCAAATGGAGGTGCTGAATGAGTCCTCACAATAATCTTGGCAAAAAAATCACTGAATATCCTCCAGTAAAACATGCCTTTTTTACTACCTACAGTCTTGAAAGTAAAGTAAGTTAATCTCTTAAGAACACTCTTTCTCCCTTGATTTCTAATCACAAATTCTACTTAATCCATTCACAACAGCAGCACCATTTACAGTCCAAACTACCTACTTTTTAGAGGAGTTGTTGGTAACACAGTAAAGATTCTTAGGCACACAAGGTTCATGGAGCCAGGGCAGTGACATTATTATTTCACTTTCTCCTGGGTGAGTTTTTTCCCTGTGGAGTGTTTTCTATGAGGTAGACACTTGTTCTTCATTCTCTTTGTTATGCTTAAAAACCAGTTTAACACATTTCCCAAGCTTTCAATCTTTTGATGATGAATAATTGAGAAGTGATTAATTATTTACAGTGACAGGGGCTCTGAATTTGTCCTGTTCCCACACTGGCAGGGATTCTGCTATCATCCCATGGCTACACGTCATACCAAGGTCACAGATACTCATCTGTGCACTGATCACAAGTCCTGCTTCTGATTCTGAGCATTTGCACCCAGTCAGAAATTTCCACTTAAGCAAATGATAGAAATGAGGTTTTGTTACAGCTGTTCAGATTGCAATAATAAAAAGAGCCTCTGGATTTGCAGGTCGTGGTCTCCTGTGTCTAGCAGGCGTTGTGCTGGACTGAAAACCTGCTTAAATCTTGAAGTTACATGTAAATTACTTCACAAGAGTGTCACTTTTACCACAGATGAATAAAGTGGTTATTTTCTGGTACATCTAAAACCAAATTGTGATTCTGGTAGTAATGAGGTGGAGTAGATATGCAATTGTGTTTTTAAGAGGAAGAATTAAGCCTCATCTAAAATTGTTAATGTCCGTGGATTACACTGTACAGAGCAAAAAGTGATCATAAAGTGAGCTCCTCATGAAACTGCTTTTATGGTATGTGAACAGGGAATATTTCTCTCTGGAAAAGAACACTTCCAATTAGTGAGGCCAGAGATGAATGGAGCCATTAGATGGAAAAGACAGAGTGGATTTGTAGCCTTCATGGACAAAGAGAATCACCTGCTAAAGCTGTCTTCAAATAAAGCAAGAGCTAATGTAGTTTCTTCCCTGAAAGGACAGTTTACTGGACATTATTTGACTTGTTTCTACCCATCATAACTTATATCTAAAGAAATATAAATCTGATTTCCCTCCGTTTTGCTGGTAAGGTTGAAGGAATGGCTGATAAATACTTGAAGAGCTTCACTGAAGGTGTAGGTTTGGCTGATAAAATAACAGCATTCAACCAATACAGCTGCAATAACCCATGGGCATAATAGCAGAGAATGTTTTCATTTGAGAAGCAGAAAGCCACACAAACAGTACAGTAGATGGGCTGAAATCTTTCTGACAGCTTTTCAAACAGAGATAGTTCTGGGTGAGGAATCTCAGTGAGATGAGTGTGTTTTCTTTTGGGGAATCTCAGAACCAGTCCTGGGCCTTGAATTATTTCCAAGTCAAAAATCTTAAAGCTAATGGGCAAAAAATGAATTGTATCTCCACAGATAGTGTGGAAATAGAAGCCCATGATAAGTAATCACCTGCTTGCTTACCTGAAGGCCTGTGTGAGAGGGCAGTGAGATGCAGTGACACACAGACAGGACATGCACAAGCTGCAAGGACAGGAGAGAATGACACCCTTGGAAGCAGGAGTGATGGAGAAGATTTGGAGGGCAGGTGACATCAGCTCACCACTCCCTCAGAAATGCCCAGTGATGGACTGCAGTAGGGAATACTGCATCAAGAGGAAATGATACCAGCATTCCAGTGTGTACACATCCCTGGCTGAGGTGAAAAAAGGCATGGTAATTTAGAGGAAGATGAAGGAAAAAAAGCTGCAGGATAAGAGGAGGAAAACCGTATCTAAAAGGCAGACTCTTGAGGTGCTCCATCCATTTAACATATCAGAGGGAAGGCTCAGAGGTGACTTCCTCCAAACCTTTAAGTGCCTTCAAGTGTAGAAAGTGGAAGCTGGTATCAGATTTTTCTAGCTGGCTGGCAGAGATGTGACAAGACTGAACAGCTGGAGTGGTGCAGCAAAAGTAAAATGCACATTTCTAACTGTAAAGATAATGAATAGTGGTATTTTACCCGGGGGCTCAGAGATAATCACCGTGCTCCATTTTGGCCATTTATTGTACGTTCTAAAAGAAATGTTAATTCACTTAACAAAGCTTTCCCTTTCAAAGAGTTTCTACATCACCAAAGGTAAATTTCTGCAAAGGGAAGATAAAAAAACCGGTTCTTTTGAAACAATCTTAGCACCTTGTGAAATCTATGTCATTATTCTCCATTCATCACCTTCTCCCAGACACCCCTAGATGAGAATCACAACTCCTGGATCCTTCCCTGAGCTTCCAGCTCTGCTCCCTGTTCCCAGCAGCACCCTCTGTGATGCTGCCCCCGACTGATGCTATTCAAGGTGCTGTGCTCACATCCACTGGCAAAAGCCTCATTCCTAAGTTGAAAGAAATAAAAATAAAAATGCAAAAATCCTGAGCAAGCCAGTTTTTCTTTTCTGATGAGTGTTCTATTTAAAAGCAGCAGCTTAGCTGGTTTTCAGCTGCTGGGAACTATTGCTGATCCAACAAAAACTATATGTGAATCTCTATTTACTTTGGGAAACAATTTCTGTTGGAAAAATAGAAACACTTGAAGCATTTCGTTTTGCTCTTGAAAGACAACTTCATTTCTAAAGTGAAGTGACAGACTACATGCCATTAAAAAAAAAAGGGTTTGAAAGACTCCTTTAAAGAAGCTTTTCAAACACCTAGGAATTAACCTTGTGTTTTGTGTTCATAGAAACTGCACAAGCCTAAGTGAATTTGGTCCTGTATTTCATGTAATTAATATTTTTTGATCTCATTTTCTCTTCTAAGACAAATAACCTACTTCTCAAGTCTTAAGGACGTTAACAGCTCTGATTTGTGAATCTTGTCTTGAAGGGGTTAATCTCATTTCACATTATAGCCAGGAATTCTTTTTTTTTCCAGCATAGGGTGATTTCACTTAGTGTGAACTCCAAAAGCCAGCTTTGAGAGGGAGAAGATACTTCCTTCCTATAAAATACATTATGTTTTATTCTCCATCCATTTCCAAATTCCAGTGGCAGTCACACATTTCAGAAGGCTCATGGTTTTGGCCAGAGAAGCACCAAAAATCCATTCACCAGGAGCTCACAAGACTATCCACGTGGGTCCTAACTCTTCATTTGATTTATTTCATTTTATTTTTTCACAAGACCTAGTGATTATTGCTAATTTGGTGGCTGAAGCACTTAACTATTGCTTGTGCGAAAGAATGAGGAATAAATGTATGACTATTCTGTGACAAACTCATGTTTGCAGTCACAAATGATCCATTTAATACAACTACATGATACATCACAGGGCTTAAATAGAAATGTCAGGGCCAGTAAGAAAAGTAGCATAAAGACTTCTGAAATCCACAGAAATTCTGAATCTGATGACATAATGCAGTCCAGATGAAGTAAAGTACCAAGTTGTTTTCTTGATATGTTTCAGTGACCTTTGCTGGAGTCATATTGATCTGGTAGAAACAAATGTAATAAGCAATTGGAGATGATTCAGAAACCAACTAGACTGATAAAAATATGATGAAAGCCATGAATTGTAGATGAAGCACTCAAAAGCTTGACTCTCCCCAGTATGTTTAAAATAGAGATATAAACAAAGGTTATTATTCTTAGTCCTTGAAGTCAGAAAGAATTGAGCAACAGCTAAATAGGAGAGGCCATCAAACTACTTCCAGTAATGGGCTCTCAAACTTCCCCAGTGCCAGCCTCTTTCCCCTGGATCCCTCCACATCACCAGCTCAGGACACACACAACCAAAAATAGCTGCTCTTGGATGTGATCTGAACTGCACCTCAAAGCCACAAGGTCTGACTGAAATCCCTGTGTCTCCATGCCCTTTGCTGTCCTGCCCCTGACACCTCCCACCACGGCAGGGACTGACCCCACACAAAAGACCCCTTGGTTTCATTAAGAGATGCTTGGATATTTCTGTTTTCAACGTACCAACCTGACATATTCTCCACTGAAGTGTCTAAAAGTAAAAAGGACATCTTCTTTCAAGCTACAAATACTACTATTGCTTGGGTTCCATTGCATTTCATGTAATTCCTGCAATATCTGCAAATTAGCATTAATTTCAGGCTAAATTTCTGGAAGTTTTCTATAGGCACCTGCCAGTCAAGACAAATTGGGGTGATGGTACTCCCATAGCAAGCAGCTTTCTGAGTAAATTTATTCACAGTAAGAGATAATATCTGGAGCAAGGTCAGAAAATCTGAATCTCCACAGGAATAGCACCGTGCAGACAGCTGAGGGAATAATTACATCCGATTAAAAATGAAAAAAAAAGAAGAAGATGTGGACTGAGGTCAGTAATTATTTCAATTCTTCAACCCTGGAGAATTATTGTAGACCTGGATAATGATGGAAACTCATTAAAGGCCTAAAGGATTGCACTCCCATCTGAATTTCTGTTTGAAAATAACAACAGGGACGTTGCAGCAGACCTGACCTGGAGTTCAGTGTTGAGCACATGCTGGACCCAGCAGTGTCCTCCCTGTGGGGACAGAAGGGCAGAGAATGGCAGGAGCAGAGAGAAATGTGTGGGGCCAGCAGCAGGGCTGGCCTAGGAGGCCACAGAAGATGCTGAAGCTGAGATGTGGCTTCAGAGGGTGGCATGGTTAGGTATTCTACAGGCACAACCATGGAGCATTTGTGAACACTCTGCAGAGCTTCTGTCACCAGCTTGTGCACAGCCCAGGAGCTGAGGAGAGCAGAAGGGCTTTGCAGGACTCCTGCCCTTCTGGGGAAATAAAAAACCCTCCTCACACTGCCCCTGCTGTGGAAAACCAACAAAGAAAACCCCAAAAGAAGCCCGGGAGGATTTGGCTTGGAAGCTTTTTCAGAGCCCTAACTAGAGAGGAGCTGACATGCAGCCAGCAAAGCACAGCTCTAATGTGTAAAGGAAGTCATCAGAACAAATGAGCAGGAGATAAAAAGAAATTTCCATCAGAAGGGAGCAGCAGAAATGAAGAAATGAACATTCCTGGAACGTCTCCAACAAAATTTGGTTCTCCTGTTATTTTAGTTATTAGAGATAATTAGGAGAGATTTGTCTGTTGCTATGAGTCTCTTAGATTAGATTAGAAGACTAAAAAGTTTTAATGTGTTGGCCTTTTCCTGCCCTTGGGGAAAAAAAGCCACAGGAATGTTAAGGATGGGTAGAGTCTCTGGAAGGTTTTAAAGGAGCTGCTTGCTCTGGTCACTCCCCTCCACTTCCCCTCTGGACCAGCATCTTGCATCTCTACCTGGACAATTCCCACCAGGAAACGGCAGGAGATGAGAAGTTCTCATGGGATGCCATTAACTCCTTGATTGCTGGCAATTGTCATAGCCCTGTTTGCAACAGTAGATGGAAATAGTTTGTTAAGGAGCAGAAATTAGACCCTTTCAATAGACAGAGGTCAGAGAGGCAGGAGGCTCCACAGAACCACCATCCAGGAGGAGACCTCTCTGAGTGCAGCCAGGATGCATGCAACTCAGCCTGGTTACACGGGCAAAATGGGAGCATTTTAGCATCTCTGCTGGCAGCACCTAACAAAGGTGATGGAGTTACCCTCAGCAGGTTTGCCAGGAGCACCAAGAGCCCTGCAGAGAAGGACCTGGTGGTGTTTTGGGCTTGTGTGGCACTATGGTGCTAAGTTTAACTGAGATGTGCTTGGAGAAGCCCTTTCTGGTGTCCTTGACCAGTTAAACTGCAAGGTTTAACTCCTGGCCCCAGCCCTGGATATATTCAGCTCCAGGCTGGATGGGGCTCTGAGCACCCTGTTCCAGTGGGAGGTGTCCCTGCCCTGGCAGGGGCTGGAACTGGAGCAGCTTTAAGGTCCCTTCAACCATTCCAACCCTTACACCAGCATGTAAGGAAAGGTAAAAGCTGGTGACAATCTCCCAGAATGAAGTCTCCAATGGCACACAGAGCTCTAATTCCCTCTGCTACTGCTGCACATCCCTAATACCCTGTGAAGCTGCAAAGGAGATGATGCCAATGCCCTGTCTCCTCACTTTCAGTCAGTGTTTAGCTAGTAGAGAAAAATCACACGCTGAGAAACACTAGATATGAATAAAAAGAGATGAGGATAGTTCCTTAGCTTCTGTGGCCTGGACATGCACCCAGGACAGCTGTGCATACTTCCATACATCACAGCAACTGAATCTCATCTCCCACAGCAAATCAATCTACTTGCAGAACACACCCTGCTGTCCTAATCACACACAGAGATACTAATAGACTTTCCACTTGTGAAATTGCTTTTTTTCCAGAAGCATATGGTTCAATTTGGCTCCGTGGCTTTTCTTCCTTTGAGTGGCAGCAATTTGCTCAAAATATTATTATTAGTTATAATTTATTTATTACCTCCCTCAAAAATCCCTAACACTGTTTTGTGAACTCTGCCATTATTCTGGAAGCTGGAGGAGGGAAGCTGGAGCTCTCCAGGCTTTTTTCTCTGCAGTGTGTTAGGTCTGAGAGCACCAAGGCAGATCCAAGGGGCACTGCTGAGCTTGGAGCCCATGCCTGTGCCTGCCTGGGACTGGGATCTGCACCTCACTGGGCTCTGGACACAGCAGGGAATCCTTCCCTCCTGCCAAGCTCCCCTCCTCAGGGTGCCACTGGGAAAGGGACCCTGCAGGCTGCTGGGGGGGACAAGGTGTCATTTTGGGGACTGAATTTCAAAGGGTGTGGGAGTAACACA
Organism: Ceyx cyanopectus; assembly: GCA_013401355.1. Taxonomy (NCBI): domain Eukaryota; kingdom Metazoa; phylum Chordata; class Aves; order Coraciiformes; family Alcedinidae; genus Ceyx; species Ceyx cyanopectus. The sequence goes on along the minus strand of VYZU01081197.1, from coordinate 45,690 downwards.
GACCATCTGTGGGACACTTTTTTTCCTCCTTTTTTTTCTGTTCAAAACATGAAAAGTACAAACATGACAAGTTCTGTGGCCCAGCATGTCTGCTGCTTTCTGTTTACCTTCATCCCACTTCCCTGGCTTTTCACTCTATGACCTGACCCTTTTTGTGTTCAAGAAATCTCTCCTGAACTCATTTACACTTCTTAACCACAGCTTTCCCTCTGATTATTTATTCCATATGTTCAGGGCTATTTCCATGGAACAGCTCTTCCTGGTTTGCCTTGGGATAGTTTCTGTTGCCACCAGCTTTTGACTTCTCTATGGGAGTCATTTTACAGACTGAAAAACTGGCTTTTGCAAATGAGAATAACTTTCAAATAGAATTTTATGTCAACTAATACCATGAGGATTTTTTGGTTATTAAAACAGGAGGAATAGTGACATTGATAATGTGGAATTTAACTTTCCAAAGTTAAAGATATTTGAATTTGACTTTCAGCAAAGGATGTGGAAGGGGGAAAAGGGAAAAGACAGGCTGCCCTTCTCTGTATGCTGATGTAGCTCCTGATCTGGGGACCCAGAATGACATTACAAAGTAAGAAATGTTGGAGTATCACCCACACACAGTGTTGTCACCTAGGAGCCCCTAGAAGCAGAAACACACTGGCCAAACACCTCAGTGAGGCAGGACAGAACCTTGGCTCAGAGTCATCCCACTTACTGCTGACATTCCCCACGGATGGCAGCTCAGCAAAGCTCTGTCCTCTCCTCACTGTGAGCTGAGAGGTCCTAGAGAACTCCAGCATTCCCAGCACTGTGATCCAACCCTCCTTTATTCTCTGCAATGTCCTCTGGGTCCAGATCAGACAGAAAAGCAACAGTGCTGGAGAGTGATTTGTAGGGCTGGCTAAACATTTATGTGCTATACACATATATATTTATGTACTATTTATGTGCTATAAAAGATGTGTTTTAATATTTGGTCTATTTACCACTTCGGCCAAGAAATATGTGTATATATATAAAAATTGGCTGAGTTAAAGACTCAGAGTTTGCCAAAACACACGTCCTGAGTCTGGACACCCTTGGGGAGCTAGGTAAATAACCATCAATCACCATGAAAGGGCATGACTGCAGAGAAAAGAGTGCTGAGGAACACTCTGCATACAACTGGGACACTTGTTGGCAGGCATTGCATTTAATAACAGAGTTAGGTGTGGAGAAATGTGTGGTTTAGCCTATTGGCCCTGCACACTCCAGCTCACCCCAGTGATCTGTGATGAAGCTGCTGGGCTGTTTGCTGAGGAAGCAGTTCAACCTCAGCTTGTTTCCCTGCTTATGCCAGGGAGGCCAATATTTAGACATCATTCTGCTGCTTTTCCACACAGAGGAGACTCTGTGATTTACAGGAATTCTTCCTTCCTGCTGCAAACTGCCAAACAGAGCAAGTCAAACAAACACACACACAAACCCAAACAAAAAACAGCATCAACCAACACAAAATAAACAAAAAAAAACCCCAAATAAACAAAAAACAGCAACAAAACCAACCAAACTACAAACAAACAGACCCACAGACAGTTGTTGCCATGCATTTATGAAATAAACAGCCAGTGAAAAAGAGGAGTCCCTGCTTTCTGCATTGCCAGGCTAGCATCTAATGGGAAACATATGGAAAAACAGACTTTGGTCTTGCTCTATGAAATAAAGAGGTGGAAAAAAGCATGGAATCAATATATTCAGCTTGGTCTGTGATGTTTTGCTGTTCCCTGACAATGCAGTTGTGTCTCTCAGCTGCTCCTGCTTCCACACAGCTACATGGCAGTCACCTCACCTGCTCAACTGCACTCTTGCTGACTTTTAATTCAAATCAAAGCCAGTCATCTGCTGCCATCTTGTTTAGAGCAAGGCCTTCCAAGTGGCTAGAGAACAGCTCAGATCCTTCTGCTAAATGTATTTATACACATGGGTAGGGCTCCTTCAAGCTCCAGGATTTCATCTGCTCCACACTCCAGTAATTCAGTTTATCCCCAGAGTTCCAGCCCCTGCCACTGCTCCACTGCCAGCATTCCCATGTGTGTCAGGACCCCAGCATTCCTCAGATTTACTCAGGCTGCCTTTCAACAGGACCCCAGTGACTGTATCTGTGGGGATTACCCAAAAAATCACCACATCTGCACATTTTTCAGTTTAATTCAGACTGGATTTGTGTTCTTCCTCAATTGTTTACCTTCATTCCCAAGGTATTGGGAAGCAAGGATTTATTTGAGGTTCATACATATTTGCTAGGGTAATGCTACTCTTATTTTATGAAACCAGTGAAGAATCATCCATTTAGGCAGTGGAATTTTTCCTGCCTGTCACTTTGGAAGAGCTGCATTCATCTCCTATTGGGATCATGAATAGGGGGGATGTGTGTGAGTGGGAAGGGAGCAAACCAAGCCAAAACTCCCAACTGTGCCTGTGGCAGCTCAGGAAAACATGGACATGGGGAAAACACCACATATAAAAACCACATTGCTAAAAAACATAGCTAATGTGTTTCTCCAGGGCTTGATAAACAGTTTTGCAGAGAGTTTGTTGTCTCTCTGAACACCTCATGGGCCCTGCAGCCTCATTTCACTGAGAAATGAGTAGCTTTAGGGACTGAATGGGGACAGTCCCAAATTATGGGAAGCAGTTTGTCCATCCTGTGACATTTTGCACAAAGTTAAAAGCTGACATTTCAAGCTGAGACGATTAAAGGGTTGGGTTTTTTACAAATAAACATCATAAAATGTATTGTTATAAATATTAATTTTCGCATTTCAAAATAATACATCTTTTGGAACAGCTACCAAAATTCATTAATATCAAACTGTAAGACTTTTAAAATCTAGAAATATCAAAACTGGAGACAACTCAATATTTATCTCACTTCAAACTTTTCCTTTACGAACTGAGTTTTATGTTAGAGACCTTACTTAGATGGTAAGCACAAAACTGAGTAAATAGATTGCAAAGAAATGATCATCCAAAGGATTGTAAAATTAACATAGCCCCCTACCTTGAAGAAATTAGCAAAGCAATTGAAATCATGAAGAATGCTAAAGCTCCTGAATCCAGCAGAGACATTTAAATTTAGAGACATGAATCATATTTAAATATGGAGTTAATTATACAAATTCTTCAGCAGCATATGGAAAAGTGAATGGTAATTAGAGTTCATTACTATCTCCATCAGAAAGGCAAGGATTGCAGTTTGGCAGCAGTGTGCATGGAGGCAGGCAGCAGAGGGCCTGAGCTGGCTCCACGGGCTGCATGGCACTGAGCAGGGGGTGAGCTGAGGAGCTGGGTGCAGCTGATGGGCTGGCTGGAGGCACACAGGACAGCCAGGGGGGCTGGGAATCTCCAGAGGAGACTCCACCACCTCTCTGGGGAGCCCCTGCCAGGCTCTGGCACCCTCAGAGTGCAGAAGCTCCTCGCCATGCTGAGGTGGCACCTCCTGTGCTCCAGCTCCAGCCATTGCCTTGTCCTGGGCTGCTCCTGACACTCACCCTCAGCTCTGGATAGCCAGGGATTCCATCCCCTCCCAGGCTGCTCTGCTCTATCTGCTACAGATACCAGCCTAAAGATATGATGAATAACCTTTCAGCTTCATTGACTAGACAAGAAGTTACTATTAAAGACCTTCAAATGTGATGAAGATGTCAATCTCTGGTCATCACAGAGATTTTTGCATGCTTCTGCTGCAGAGACCTGGTGGACTTAGCAGATGCAACAAAAACACCCGAGCTGTGATCTGCTCTCAGCTGAGAAATCCATCTTTTTAGAGCATGCAATTGACTAAAGTGGTTAATTTGGTTAATTTAAGGAACAGACACTTACAAAACAATTATGATTTTAAAAAAGCAAATCAAGAATTCATAGAGGAAACTGCAAGAAGAATCAAAAAGTAAAATTGGCAGCGTGTTCTTGTGAGCTGTGTGCTAATTCTGTGCACTGACAGCAAACATTTGAGAGCTGCTTATTCATCAAGTAGCTGGCAGATGGCAGGAGAAGAGCAGTGCCTTTGTGTCAGGGGCAGCTCAGAAGCCAAGTGATGGCAGATTTTGATGGTGGCAGCCCATGGATCTGGAAGGGGAGTGTTTGAGGCACAGAAAGGACTCTGAGCTCAGTGTGTCTGGGACACGGTGTGGTTGGTGTGTTTTCTTTCTGTCCTTCAGCCTGCTTCTGAGAAACCAAACTACAAAGCACCCTGAAATAACAGGAGCTACTTACGGTGCTAAAACGTGCAAAAGCTGGACAAATCTCCAGCACTAAATGCAACAAATCAGTTTCTGTGGCTCGGGCTGATTGCTGAACAGGAGTGAAATGGTACCCTGAGGGGGAAAATGAATCAGTTCAATAACTTCCTATTTCAGTCTGCAGCTTGTGGAAGGTAAACAACATGCTGGCACTGAGGTGCTGGCTCCAAGAACTGGGGTTGCTATAGCAAGGGCAGGCACCTCTGAGCCCACAGAGCAGCGAGGAGCTGTGTGGGTCTGCAGCTGGCACACGAGGCAGAGCAGTGCCCACCCTGCTGCCAGGGAGCCCTGTCCTCCAGGAAGGCTGCTCGAGAGGGAAGCTCTGCTGGAGAAGTCCCAAAGCAGGTGTAAAATAGGCATGGACTCTTCTAGGGAAGCAGCATGGACTTGGAATGCAGAGATGGAAAATAGATCACAACTGGGCAGGACAATTGCTTTGGAGCTCAGAGCAATTCAGCAGAAGAAGAAGAGTCTGGGTCAGTTTGGTAGAGAGGAGACTCAGCCCTGGGCTTCTCTACAGCTTCTTGCTGTATATGTATCTATAGATGTAAATATATAGATATTTATCTTGCTGTACTCTGCAGTAAGCAATTGCTAAAGAGAGCCCTTCCTGAGATAAAGCATTCAGAACCATTATTACTACATTAGCAAGAAATGGTTAGCTAGGTGCATTTTTCTACTCCTTTATAGCTGCTTTGTTTAATTTACTTATAAGTCAGAGCTGGTAGAAAATACAGTAAGATAGTGCACTGAAGATGTAGCCTGTTGGGTTTTAATTAATAATCTTATAAAATATTAATTAACATGGTTGGCATCTCACTTGAAATCTAATTAAATTACCTTAGCTGTTTCATTAGATACCTGCAATACTAAAATATTTTTATAATGCTAACATATTAATAAGATTGTGATTATGTATTTCTGCCTGTTTTATTATACTGTGAAACTGGGTTTGTCCTCCCATGAGCAGCAAACATCAATTCGACAATCTCTCCTCTAGCAAATGATGTGATTGCTGACATCTCCAATCTGATTTCATTCCAACTTCACCAGTCAGTGCTTTGAGATTTCATGTTCATGACATAAAATGTCCCTGCCACAGTCTAGAAAGACCCTAAAATACTTCTTAGAGGTTTTTAAGCAAGGAGGCAGATGGTTGAGGAAAAGGATGAGGCACTGTACTAAAGGGTAGTTACCTCCTCCTGCCCATCACACTGCCTGCAGCACACTGGGGATGCAGGTACAAGTGAATCCCCAGCAAGTGCTACCTGATGACTCTGTGTAGGAATAAGAAGTTAATGAATGAACAGGAAAATTATTCTGTCATTTTCTTTTTCATCATGCTTACTTTTATTTTTTTCAGTAAGAAGCCCTATTAAGCTTTTTCCAGTTTAATGAAGAACGTTTCTATTGAAATGGTCCCAAAGTTACTGTTTAATGAAAAGAATCATTCAAAGCTGAGTGAGAGGGCACCTTTCCTGAAATTCCTCATTGTGGTTATTTACTGTTTCTGCTGTCCATCTCAAGCATTTCTCTATCTTACAGGAAAAAGCATATCAAGAATACCATTACTCTCAAGTTTGACTGTAAGGGCTTGCAAAATTACAGTGCACAGAAAATATCTGGAGTTTATCCTTTTCTCTAAGTAACTGTGAGTAGGGAGGAAGAAGATAAAAGTAAGCTCATAAACTATAAATCTTCAGTATTACTACATAATAAAATTGCTATACATAGTTCTTGTGCAGCTTATCTAGAAACCCCAAGATCCACTGGAAAGTCACCTGGCTCTATGCTGCACTTACCACTTGTGTTTGAAGTTGCATTGGGTCAGACTGAGCTGGGGTGAATTTCCCCCACAGCAGAGTACCTGTGCTTGAAGCTGTATTGAGAGAGCAGCTTGGTGGGCTCCTGGAGCCCAGCCCAGGTCAGTCCCCCACAGAAGCCATGCATCATGAAAGGCCTGACCTTCTAAGTCTAGGTTTAACCTTAAACCAGCTCAACTGAACAGAAGGCCCAGAGGAAGGTGTGTATGGGAGCTGGAACTGGTGACTGCTCCTCCCTAGGGTGCAGCCCATGGCCATTCACCCCAGCAGTGACCTGCTGATCACGTGGAAAAACTCTGAGTATTCCTCATGCTGCATTTCAGAATGGGGGAACTGAAAGCCATATCCACCAGTGAGTAGATGACAGCCAGCATCAGATGATATCAGCACCATGTTTTCCTTCCACAGGGGGAAAAAAAAGTCATGAAAAAGACCTCTGGAATTCATCTCCACGTTGTAATTTTTGGATTCTTAAAATTTCTCCTGTTAGCAATGACACCTGTCAGAATTTAGGAGTGACAAATGCCCTGGAAGCTGTGCAGAGGTACCAGGCATTTTGGGCAGGCAAAGATCTTTATCAGTGTTTGTTAAGTCATGGCTCTGCAAAGCTCTTGAGTTGAAAAGAGATTTGATTCTAACAGCAAAAAAAGAAATGTTAAGGAAGGCTGGTACTTCAAAAAGCAAATTAATCAGATAAGTAGAACATGTCACAATAGGAGTTCAGCTCATTTCAGCTCTGAGTCCCCCACTGACCTTCACACAGATGGGAGCACAGAGCAGAAATCAGTGCCCATTGTTGGGAAGCTCTACAGGAATATTTCAAGCTGGTGGAGACAAACTCAGAAAGGCCAAAGTCAGAACAGATGCATTTCAGAAGCTCCACCAGCATAGCAAAGGCTGCTTCACAAGGGCACTAACTGGCACTAACCAGGCTGGAGGAGCTGCTGCCCTCCTCCATTTGTGGAACAATGAACCTAATTGCAGCTGATACTGAGAAGAAAATGTCACAGTCTTTTCTGAGGCAATGTTCTCTGAAAAGGTGAATTTGTGACCAGAGGATTAGTGCAGCTGAAAAACAAGCAAGGTCTTCAAGAGAATAGGGAAGAGAAGATGTAGATATTTTTTACTGGAAAATAATGAATATGTAGCAATTTGTTGAGAATAAACATACCGAATAATATTCTTTTTTTCTTCATCAGATTAACAGATCCTGATGGGGGAAAAGCAGGAGATTTGATGGCATCAGTGAGGCTTTGATAGCACCTCAGGAGATAGGAAAACAGCTTTAGCCAACCTTTGAAATGTGTGCAACACAAGCCAGACAACCATATGCAAGGAGAAAGTTGTCTAGGAAAATAAGAGCTGGCTATTAGATGGGGCTTTGCAGAATGAAACTGTCACTTGCAGTGAATACTTTCACCAATGAAGTGCATGATGGAACAGAAAATAGTCTTGTTAAACTTCAAGACAACATCAGACTGGGGCAGGATGAGAAATGCAACAGAAAACTGTTGATGGAATCAAGGAACAGGCTGAAAATCAATAAGGAAATGTGGAACAAAAATCAATTGCACAATAACACACATGGGGGGAACCAGTTGGGAATCACTTCTGAAAATGATCTAGATTTAGAGGAGAGCAGAAACTGAATTAAGGAGGTATTGCTCTTATTAAATATATATATATATATATTTTATATGGAAAAAATCTGTAAAACTATGACCTATTAATTTTGCTTTGGCAAGGCTTTAGCTCCAGGGACATGCAATTTGGAGCATGACACCTCCCAGGAGATGTATGCTAGTTACAATCAGCCCACCAGAGACCAGTGAGAATGCTCTGACACCAAAGAAGGTGATCCCTGGGGTGATCTATTTGAAAGATGCCAAGGCTGAAGGATAGAAATGGAATTTTTTCAAGTGGGTAAGGGGCTACTATAAAGGTGAAGGCAACATCTTGTTTTCAGCAACTTGTGAAGAGAGCAAGAAAGAATGCATTTAAAGTGCAACATCAGAGGCAAAGGCAGCAGGAGGGGCCATGGCTGCAGTGAGCACTGAGGGCCTGCAGTGGATGTCCAAGGACTTTGGGAGTTTCACTGCTCAAAGTCTCAACCCACAGGTCTCCTGACCCCACCACTGAGTGCATAAAGCAAATTCCAGTTCAGCCCACTCATTCCAGTGCCTGAGACCTTCTGAAACCACATCAATCAATAGCATCCTGGGCCAGCTAAGTACAGACAACACTCAACTTTTCAGCACAAACACAGGCTTGAACACAGACTGTTAAGGAATAAATGTGGAAAGAGAACTAATGGAAAGCACCAGAAAACCAAGTTACTGCTCAGGCAGCTGCTGGCAGAGGATGCACATGGATTCCCCTTCTCCCTGCTCCCTCTGCTAATGATGGTCCACTCAGACCCTCCATCAGTGCTAGGGATGGAGCTGGTGAGAACACCTAAGCTTTTCACACAGACAGACAAAGTTATTTTGCTGTTTCTACCATTCTGGGTCACTAATTTACAGCCACAAAGAGACAGGCAACTGTGGAAACTAAGTGTGTGTGCAGGGAGGACTGAAATGCTTGAAACACAACAAGCTGCCAGTGTGGAGATGATCAGTGTCTCCTGGAACCCACAACCAACCTGAGCATGGCCTGCAGTGGGAGCCTCACACCGAGCACAGCACTGCAAAGGGGAGAAGGCAAAACACTGTCTTTGAAGGAAGTATTTCACCTACCTGGGTTGGGAGGGATTCTTCCCATCCTTCCAGCAGAGGGGAATGCTGCTGCTCCTGCAGATGGCACAGATCACTGCCTCACCCTTTCCTGCAAAGGCAAACAGAGAGCAGTGGCTGAATTCTGCTTCATGCATGTTGGCACATGGTTGGTTTGGCCTGTGGAACCAGCTGCCACCAGCTCCAAGCCTCCAGTTATTCTAAAGGGTTGCATCCTGAAAATTAAAGCCAAAGACATTGTTTTTCATTTATCTGAAACAGTAAAGTGCATGATTTGGAAAAAAATAAAATAAAATTAAGAATTCAGTCACATCTCAAAAGAGCTAATTTAATTTCTGTGGGGTTTTTTTTTTCCCAAGTTGGTAGTTTGCTGCAGAAACTCAATTCTTGATTAATATGCATCATTAATCATTTAAATAAAAGTGGACCATGTAATTTCAAAGAACAAACAATACCACTTGACTGCTAATTCAGCATGATAATTAGAAGTCATCAGACATGCTAGTTGACAGAATACATTTAATAAAAATGAATAAACTTTGCTCACGGGGTCGTTCAATCACGAATACTCCTGATTCCTTCCCTTTCTGTCTCCTGTATGTCTATATCTGCACACATTCAGGTAAGGGGAATCTTAGAATAAGTGAATAATGCCTCCTGCAATGAGGGCCTGAAGAAAGTCAGCCATTGAGGAAGCAAGAAGACAACCTGCCAGTGCACACCTGGCTTTTCTACCCATCCACCAACATTTCACTATGGTTCCTGTGCTATTCAAAGACTATTTGTGTTATGTGTGTGAATCCAAAGGGACACAACATTTCTACAGGTTCAAGTCTTGGTCCTTAGCTCCTATTTCTGCTGTGTACTGTGCATGGAAATCCACCTGTTCCCCTGGGAGGAAGATGGAACTGACAGTATTTCCCAGGATCAGCAGAACATGCACCCAACAAAAAGCTGGAGTGCTGTATTCCATTGCTGCTGGCACTCACAAGGAAGCAGTGAGAGGACTGCCCACGAGGATGGGTGAGACTCCTGCTTCTCCAAAAGCAACAAGACTGCCAGCACCAAAACCTTCACTCCATTCACCTGCTCCTGAACCAGGAAACCATTACACATCTACATCCCAAATTAAGATTCATGGACTGTGGGCCAGGGCAGAAACTCACTCTCAGATTCCTCATAGCACATAATTAGAGCCATTAGTCATCTGTTTCCCAGGAAGCACAGTGCTGAAGCTGAGCTCAGGAAAGAGTGAACAGTGCTGAGGAGAGATCCAAGCCCAGCAGGAGGAGAGAACTGATGTGCACAGAGCAGAGTGGCCTGAACACAACCACTCCTCTGGCCTGTGGGCACAAGCTGCTGGGGTTTGACTCCTCTCCTGTAGTTCTGTCAGCAAAACACATACATTGATTTTCTCCTTTGCAAAGTACTTTATGCCCCAGGCTATCAAATGCAGCAATATTGTACCTTAAACTGACTTAAAAATGGAGTTCTTTAGAGGGCTGGAACATCAGTGAGCAAAGTCTGTTTGGATTGAAGAGATGGGCAGGGAAAGAACAACAATGATGGTGTTAAAACTAATTAAAACTAAAGATACTCCGTGAAATTAGCATAAACAATGGTGGCCACTCCTGAAATCCTTCCTTTTTCCTCTGAAAATTTCCTGACAGGATGAGCCTGGGAAAGAATTTTCAGGATGGAAATTCTTTTTTGCACCTTGAGGTGAGGAAGTGAAGGTCTAATGCTTTCCTTTGGGCAACCAGCAGCAGAAGTGAGGCCTCTGCATGGATCCAGCCACTGCCAGGACTGTGCAGCCAGGAGTTCCTCTGGACTCCCATGGTGAGCATCTGAGGGCTGTGCCAGAGCAGCTGCAGTGAAACTCACCTCTGTACCCCAAAGAGCTCTGTCATGACAGATTGATGACACTGACAACAATGAAATCCAGAGGTGAAACATCTCTGTCACTTGGAGAAATCTCTGAAACGCAGCAGGGGAGAAAAACAAAGGAGGTTCCATTTTGTTGTCCTGTGAAAGTCCATCCCATTTTTGCCAAGATGTAATGGGCTGAAGGCTTCTCTTTCCACCCCTGTCTGTTTGCAACACAGTGAGGTCACTGGTGTCTGGCTGTTTCTAAGGGATTTCACAAACTTGGAGCGTTACCTTTCCTTTCAATAAAGATTTTATTCATGTTGTTTTGGTAGGATAGAAGTTGTTATCCACAAAGTGTCTGGAAAAAGGCATGGCAGTCAGCAGAGCTAATGTGAATTTCACTGCATCTGGCCCCCCGAGGACAAGCAGCAATGTCATTTTTGCCAGCAAAGTCCTACTGGAGCACAGATGTGCAGACACATCAGGGAGGTTAAACTGTGGGAACTCCATTTCCCTGGAAAAGGCAGTAATGAGACACCACGTGCAGTGTCTGCTGCTTCAGGCTCAAAGAAGTGCTTGGAAGCTGAAGAATTTGTTAGTGGGCTGGTGTATTTTTCCAGCTTGTCATCTGCCTTCAGAAGTTTATCACCTTGCCCTATAAGCTTTGCATTTTTTCTTCTTCCATGCACTTTGCAGAGCACGTGACCCTCAGGAATCATCACTCACACGGGGGTCTCCCCAGCACGTGTCTCTTCAATACTCCATGACTTCATGATTTGCTTGTAGAGGGTAGGAACTGAGTGCTTGTGAAACCCACTGCATCCACTAGCCCAGAGACTGCTGTCCAAGCAAGGAGCAGCACAGAGCTGCACGGGGGGCCTTGGCACCGAGGATGGCAAATGTGAGAGGCATGGACATTTATTTCCTGAGCTGCTGGAAGCACCCACAGAGAGAACTTCACTCATTATCTGGTTTCCCTGCTGAGCAAGCAATTCAGGGCTTTGTTTTGTGCCTGTTCAAGATGATGGCAAATCAGAAGAACCTCACCTCTTTGGGAAAATGAATGTTTTCATCTTCAGTGGGAAGAAGGCAGGTTTGACTGCACTGATAACCAACTCTGCCTCACTCTTTAAGGACAAGGAATTGGAGTTTTGCAGTCTTTACCATTAATTTTATTTTATTTGATCCTTAGGCTTTTAAAATTTAGTTCAACATATTCTGAAAAAAAATAAATATCTATTTTCCTCTGGAAGAATGTTTCTTTTGACCTGATTTTCTTCACACTAGTCTTCCTGCAGAAGATGAGTTGTTGGGCCTTCTCTAGGAACTTCATCTCTCAGGAGGCTGCCTTTAGTTAAACAGCTCCTTGGTGTTGACTCACTTCTCTGCTATTTGTTTAAATGTTGTTGTTGTTTGTGCTTTGAATTGATCACCCCTGTACCACGAGAAGCTGAGAATTTGCTGTGGCACTGAACACATTTCTTCTGCTATAGCCTCAGGACACTGCTGCTAACATGGTGTAGCACTTGATAAAGATTCTCACGATAAAAGAATTTACAACAAAGGATAAATTAACTTTTCCTAAAGCTCAACAGCATCAGGATCAGACACTGTTTCTCTTTTGCCCACTTCCAATTGCCATTTGCTTAGAAAAATGGATTTCTGTGTATTTGGAGCAATATGAAAAGCACATTGTCACCCAGACTGCAGCAACTCAATAGAAGAAATGTGCCTTTGTCACCAGTGTTTGTTTCTAGCTGCCCTCCCAGCCATTACCAACAGCCTTACCCCAAGTCGTGCTATTTTAGTGCCAGTGCAATTTTCCTGTCCTGCAAAGAAACACCTTTGACTGTTCAGTTAAAAGCCAATTGACACTTCTAGCTATTCTGTCTTCTAAGTTTCTTGCTTTTCATGGTCTTTCACCACTTTGTTCTCCTGGAGTTTTCCAAGTAAGACACTTCTTTGCATCTTTTATATTGTAAAGTGTTCTACTGTGTTGTTGTCTATGCTGTGTATAGTTCACTATGGGACTGTTCCTCTTGCCCCATCTATTCCAGTTCCAGGGATCAAGTGTTGATGTTTCCCTGGGGAGACCATTCCATAATCTATTACATTCAAAATTTGGGGTGGAAAAGCAGCAATTAATCTTTCAGACACTTCACTGTTCAGAGCCAAGCTGATCCTATGGAGCTAATTTTACCATTAAATACCATTCAGCACTTAATCATTAATCAGAGATCAGTATTTGCCCATTAAATCCCAACTCTGATGAGTCTCTGGCTGCTGAAAGGGCTGGGGAGTCTTGTGTGAGCTCCTGGGGCTGCCACTGGGAGTGGGAATTGGGGAGCAGAAAAGATACCACATTTCTAGGCTTTATTCTCTGCATCACGGGGCAACTGGTGATGCTTCTGAGGAGCTGTCCTTTCAACAACAAGAGATGGGAGGGAGACATTCCCTTTCTTATCTAAGCTGCAGTGTCTCTTGAGAGTCCCAAGACACAGCTTCAAAAGAGGAACATCAGGTGAACTTTGTCTTTTATTCCTTCCAGAGTCTTAATAAGAATTTTTCCTTGTGCAGTTATAAAAAGAATGTGATGGAGAACTGGCACTGAGCTCTTCCAAACTCTGGAACAGATGAGGGATTCTGCTTTGAACAGGGAGCTGCCTCTTTTGGCCAGCAACAATCCAAATATACCACATCCAATATACCACATCCAAATATACCATATCCAAATACACCATATCAAATATACCACATCCAAATATACCATATCCAAATATACCATATCCAATACACCATATCCAAATATATCATATCCAAATATACCACATCCAAATACACCATATCCAAATATACCATATCCAATATACCACATCCAAATATACCATATCAAATATACCATATCCAAATACACCATATGCAAATACACCATATCCAATATACCACATCCAAATACACCACATCCAAATACACCACATCCAAATACACCACATCCAAATACACCACATCCAAATACACCACGTCCAAATATGCCATATCCAAACCTGCCTTCCCAAAGAGCTTACTGGAAAAAGAATGACAAGCAGTGATTTCCTAGCAGTGCCTTTTCCATGTCTCTCCCACATCACTTCACGCTCAATCCTGTCTTTAATTACACAGTACACATTGAAGGTTTAGTGCAAGTTATTGAAAATCAATAAGGTTATAAATGTAGGATTGGTAATTACTGCACGCCTTGTACAATATCTTATTTACATAATTCACTTACTGGCAACTTGCATTTTAATTAACCTCGAATGAGTGCTCCAATGGAATAGTAATTCAGTGTGCTAAATTGAAAAAGTTGTCCAATTCTGCACTTAGTCATGCAACTCTGCATCCCATTGTCTGGTCACAACCATGGGCAATTCACAACTATTTCATCCCTGATTCCAAAAGTCTTCTATACATCTTTGGGGTGTTTTTTCATGGTAACTTGCATTTAAAATATGTTCATCATCAGAGACGCTGACAATAAGTTTTGCTGACCAAACTTTCCACAATAATATTCATTAGATAGAGATGTCATAAAATGCAACTAGAAAAAAACAATTTGAAGTAGTCAATACCTCCCCAAATGCTCCGTGATAATATGAATAGTAATAATAAAATCTTGTCCTTCTACTAAAGTCTGCTTATCAATGACTTGCTTCTTTTGATCACTTAAACAAAACAGTGAATTCCACCCCAAGACACAGCTCTGGCAAACTCAGTGCCCACATTTCCCTGCCTCTGGGAGCCCAAGATCAGAAGGAATCTGCAGGAAACATGTATTTAGCTCGTATAGTAGGAAGAAAGTTGAGTTAGATTTTTACTGACCTGCTTAATCTGTAGCAATTTACATCTAAAAAACAAATATGCAGAATTCCCTTTCTCAGCTCTCTCCTGCTAACATTGCTTTGTACATGGAATGAATGGGTTTTCCTGAATCTTTCATTTTATACTGTCTATATGAATGTGTATATTATTGGAAATAAGGTGGGTTTTATTATGAATATTTTAAAATTAATTTTTCCAAAATTTGCATTATAATATCACTCAGAATAATTTTTAGTGTTCTCTGGACAACACCAAAAAGCCTTTATTATTGTATTCTGATCATCTGTGCTCCAACATAACCAATCCTTCCAAGAAAACCCATAAAAATCAAATGTCTGTTAAAAGTCCAGTCCCATTGGAAGTCATACCATCTTATTTACAGCCTGTCTAAGCTGACGAATACATTGACATCAATATTTAATTGCAGTTAATGAAGAGAAAGCAGTTGCTTTATTGCAGAGAACTCTCCCAGCTGATTGTCCCCGTTCTGGCTGAGCTGGAGACAGAAGAGCTAATGCAGTTATTTCCAAGCATGGTGTGTCAGAACTGTAATAGGATTTGTCTGCTACACTATTCCTGCAGCACTGTCTGGCACAACACCCCCTCCAGACAGAAGGTGCTGACACAGGAGAGGAGCAAGCAAGCAGCATTTCAGCTTCTGTTGTACTGCTTTTCTCACAGACACAGGGCAGCAGACCCAGCTGAGGGGGTTGCCACTGTGTGAACACAGCTCCTGAGCACAGGGCTAAGCTGGAGTTTCCTTTGCTCTACATTTCAATACAGTGCAGTCTGCAAGGAAAATCCTCTGGAAAACACCTTTCACCTCCTCAGCTCAGTGCTGCTGCTTTAGAGTCAGACATCAGGTGTGGCATTTCAGACTAGCAATGTGAGGAAGGATTTTTCACAAGGAAAACTGGAATTTCCCTAATGGCTCCACTTCCTATCACCAGAAAATGCTGCTGGAAGCATCTGAGCTAAGAGAGATCTTAAAATCCAACTGGTTTCCTATGTTTGTATCTTAGTATCTGCTGAGGGTGAGGAAGAATAGTAAGTTTATAAGATTTTACCTAAATGCTCTAGTGGATGAAAGCATCATCAATTCCTTGTCTCCAGATTTAGCCTGGGAGTGCAAGTACTAACTACATTTATTTTCACCGGGAGATTGAGTGGTTATAAAACACTAGATAGATTTTACTGCCTTCAATATTGGCCTTAATTATATGAGGTGAAAGAACAGGAAAAAATGGAGACAAACACATAGAAAACCATTATTATTTGTGCTTTGAAACGAGGGGAACTCCTCTGTGTTCCAAGCTGCAGGGAAGTGTTCACCAGTCCCTGAGCCTGGGCAAGCTCCATCCTCAAGGCCTTGGCCTCAATCCTCATCCACTCTGCTGCTGCAAGACCAGCTCAGGGTACTGGGATGTATCTGGGATATCTGCAGCCATTTAAAGAGCAGCTGGACCAGGTCGGTCTCTGCTAGCACACAGCCAGCATTGAGAGCTGTGCCCCTGCTCTGGCTCCCCCTGAGCTGCTTCTCTGCACTTACCCAGTAACGTGCCAGATGACACAACTAAAAAATACCCCTCAAACTTCTTCATTTTAGGGTTACCAAGATGCTTAAAACCACCTGAGTGTGCTGTGGGCTGTCATTTCTCAGTGTGATTCCACTGCCTTGCCTTGTAAGTCCCCAGGAGAAGTGAGAATTGAGTTATCTCAGCAACTGCTGGGAGCAAGATCTCATTTCCTAACCTAGCCAAACGCAAGGGCAAAGTACAGCAATTAGCTTCTGGGCAATCAGAGCCCTATTGTCCTGATGCCTCCAAACAATAGGCATAATGCTAGAGCTAGTGGAAGGAGTGGGCAGGTGCCATGTGCCTGCTGAGATCCACACTGCCTTGCCTCAGCTAGGGCAGCTCTGCCAGCACATGCAGGGCAAGAAGAGTCTCTGAACACCCACCTTCTGAGAAGATGGCACCGTGAGCTGTGCCAGGCTGGGGTGGCTGAGTGCCAGGGAAATCCAGTGTTGGTTGCAGCAGATTTCAGTGGGGTTTGCTGAATCCCTTCTCTTGGAACAGGAGCTTTCTGTTGCAGCTGACACCACAGCCCGTGAAAACCTGCAATTCCCTGATCAGTGTCAGGCTCCACCACTGAGAAGCTTCAAGCAGAAAGTGCCAAAGATGAGGAAGCAGCAACCCTGGCATATGGATGGATTCTCCTCAGGGAGTGGAGTGTGGGTTCAGAGAAAACTGAGTGGGACCCTCTGGGATCTGAATGTGCTCTCTCTGGAACCCACAGACAGTGCCTTTTGGAAAAAGCTCTCAAAAATAGGGATTTGAGAGAGTGGAAATCTCCAGCATTGTCAACAAGTCGATTTGTTTTTCCATTTTGTAAAGGAGAGAATGAATTTTTAACCCTCTTTTCCTCACACAGACAGGCTTCTGAGTGATAACAATGCTGCCAATCAGCTCAAACTGAGACTGAGAAATAGCAATTTTGAAGAAAGTAAATGGGAACAACACATTATCACAGATGTCATGATTTGAAATAAAACAAGAGGTATAAAGAGAGATTCTTTTTTGCAGTGTCCCTGTCCCTTGCCAAGCTGTGTTCCCATCATTATCCTCTTTTCCATCAGTTCCAAGGTTATAGATGGGTGCTCTGTTAAATTCTGCCACATTACTCTCTTTTTTCAGCTCCACCAATTGTTTAGTGTGATGAGTTCTAAGGGAAGCACAGAGAGCACAGGCAGGACAAATGCTCTCCTAGCATGTACCACTCTGAGAGTATATGACATTTTGTTTCTGAACAACTTGGCAGTGTCCTTATTTTCCACCTCACTGATTTTCTTTAATCATTTCTCCTACCTGTGTATATAGTTTTTGAGGCTGTTTTTCCCCCTCTTCCTTTTCTCTTTCTCCTCCAATTCCCTCAGCTGGTGGCAATGGTGTAGAATGCTGATCAGCACCACTTGTCCCCAGCCAGATAATCATTCTGGGCACCACTGACTGCACGTGTCAGGGCAATTTGCAGGCTGAGCAAACCTGAGCAGTGCAGTGAAATCATCTGCTGTGCACTCACTGCAGCTGCATGCACCAGTCAGCTCCTCTGTCCCCACAGCTCTTCAGCCAAGGGTCTGCTATGCACTGAAAGCCACAAAGCTGCTTGAGCCTCTCTGTTTCAGGCAGCATTCTGGCCGTGGCAGGGGCACAGTCCAGCAGCCTCTATGGGCACGGGGACTGGCACAGAGCTGAACACACAGCTCTCTTCAACCCATACATCTGCCAGTCTCCAGCCTCTGGGCACAATCCTCAGCTGAGGAACATGGGGATCCCGTGCAGTGGGAGTTCAGAGTCTGCAGAGGGAGAAGACTGTTACATGCCAGGGTAAAGGTTGGGACAGCCCTGTCCTGCAAGCATCCCTGCATTTGGAGGGTGAGTTAAGTGATTATTCAACCACCAGCTTCTTTGTGGTAATGAAGCATTTGAAATGGCAAGCCTGGCTTCACCCTTGCAGCTCAAGTGTGGGTGGCAACTGAACAGGGACAAGCTCCTGTGCAAAACCATGATCCTAAGTGTGCACGTGCCCGTCCTCCTGAGGGACTGGGAATGCCACTCTGGGCTGGGCTGAACTGGTTTTGTTAAGAGTCGACTGCCAAAAATCAGAATTCCTTGTAGGTCCTAAATTAGTCTATTTCTGTGAACTTTTGACTAGGCCTGTGGGAAACAATAAAGACTCTGATGTATGCCTTTGCAGAATCACACGAAGTCATCGATGGTAAGTTTCCATTTTCTAACAGCTTATTATTTTGTTCACTACCCCAACATCAAAGCTGGTTTATATCAATCATTTCACTTCTAGTTTCACAAGCAAAACCATCCTTTTGTTTTAGTAATGCCCTGCAAGGGGAAGTAGATGGTAAGGAAGGAGATTGCCAGTAAGATTCAGTGAGTGCAGAGAGGAATGGGCCAGAGGTGATCTGTGCTTTGAGCTGAGAGTGGGCACACAATTATGTGCAGTTGGAATCTGCACCCAGCAGAGTTTCCAGCCTTAAGATCCTGCAGGTTTGTTAGACTATCACTTGCAGCCAATAAATCAATATTATTCTTTCTTTTCTCTTTCTAAATGGTTCAGGAGAGTGCAATTCAGTTATGGGGACCTTCTATTCTGCCCAGGGAGGTTGTGGAGGCTCCTTCTCTGGAGACATTCCAGACCTCCCTGGCTCTGCTCCTGGGTGACCTGCTCTAGGTGCCCCTGCTCTGGCAGGGGGTTGGACTGGATGATCTCTCCAGGTCCCTTCCAGCCCCTGACACTCTGTGATTCTATGTTTTTTATATTGTCCTTTTGGATTATTGGGAATGTAAATGCTATTGCCATAAAGTGCACAATCCTGGATGGCAGAGAGGTCTCCCATCTGTGCTCCAGAAAAATTCTGCTGCAGTTCAGAGTATAAATACTCAATATCCAAACTGACTCTCAGAATAATCTGCTGGCAGGACAGGACCAGAATATAGGAGAAATGCCCTGAAATTTGGGCTGATTTGGATAACTGCAGGTATCTAGCACATTTCCCTGTGAGGGCAAACTCAAAATAACATTTCAGAATTACATTTGGAAATTAAGACTCTTCCCTAATGGACTGATGAGGGGATGAAAACCAAGCTATCTCATGGGAGGCAGGCAAAGCACATATAGTGACAGCAATTGGCCCTTGCCTGGAGAAAAAGAACACTTTTTCTTGACAGCTATTGGAATTGCTCAATTTTTGTACGAAGGCATTGAATATAATAGATGATTGAAACTCAGATTATTGGTTATGAGAGAATATTTCACTGAATATTATTCAGGATGACATTTTCTAAGGAGAATTTTTTCTGAAAAGAATCGGTGAAAATACATCCCTTTTGTTATTCTGCATGGGGTTTTTTATCCTTTATAATATATTTAACCCATCTTTTACTGGTGAAGAAGGAAAATAATGCTTTCAGGAGCTTAATAAATTGGCAGAGGAATGCCCAGTTGAGCTACAAATGTGATGAGACTGTGAAATTTCCAATTTCTTTAAGTCTCCCCAAGATCTCCTGCAGACAGTAAGATAAACTATGGTTTGCAATGGGGTTTTTGTTGTTTTGGGTGGGCTTTTCCCCCTCACTCGAGCAGTCACCCAGAAATAAAAGCCTTCTAGAGAAATAAAGGAAAGCAGAGCAGGCACTGGGTTCTCACTGGGAAGCAGATGTGAAGCAGAATGGTGCACTGGCAGCTGTTGCAATCATAGGCACTGTGAGCACATTTCTACACATCTGGCTCCACATGACAACAACCCAACCAAAGACCAGTGAGTAAAATGTTATTTTTTTCCACATAGTCAGAAAATGTATCTTCACAATGCTAAGAATGGACTTCTTCTTACAGCTTATGTCATTTCTGAGGTGGCTCAGACAGCAGAAAAAGCTGCCTGAGAACTCAAGTGCCAGCTTTTTTACTTTGAGTTTTGAAAAGTCACCCATAAAAAATGATTCCTAAGTACTATACCTCCTGTTGTTGAACTAATAGGTGAGGACAGAAGAGGTTTGCTTAGGTAGAACAACAGGTTCTCCTCCTTGGAAGGGGAGGTAGAGGGCAGGCAGTCACACAGCTCCATGGCTCTCCTGGGAAAATGCCTTCCTCACAGTTTGCACCTACATCTTGAAGTGGACATTCCATTAAATTACACCTTGCAATCAATTAATAACAATCTCATCCTTCCTGCAGCAGCATGACAAGTGTTTCCTCATTAATTAAGCAACATTTTAAATTCACAGAGTCCTGTTACTTCCCATGAGCCCCAAGTTCTCCTCAGTTGAGTCTTTCAGACAGCTGCAGCTATTTCAGTTCCCTACATCAAGCCTGTGTTCAGTGAAGAGTTTAGGTGCCTAGGAAGAGGTTAGGACAGCTTGCCTACCCCCTGAGGCATTCTCTTTGAACACCCTTGTCCCTGGTGATAGAACAGCACACACAAGTGTGCTGGCTGCCAGGACAAATCACATTTATCCCTCACTAGTGCAGAGCCTGAATCAAGCCACTGGGAGTGGGATACAGGGCAGAGGGACAAGAGAGAAGATGGGGGTGAGAACACAGATCACTCTTTTCCCTGGAAGGGGGTTTTCTCATTGCCAGGCCAGTGATGGGTGGTACAGAGGGGATGAAGCACTTGACACCTTTCTCATCAGTGCATTTTCTCTGTCAATACACCTGAAAGATGTGAAAAAGGCAGAGTTAGCTGAAAGAGCAGAAGCCTGTGTCAGTGCTGTGCAGCTGCACACCCCTTCCCCCTTATTTTCCCTCTATCCTTAACCTTCTGGGTATTGCAGGGGATTCCCACCCTTCCAGGGAGACTTGCAGAGTCAGGCACTGCAGATTTCTGAGGAGTGAGAAGTGTCAAACCATTTTGACAAGAAAGCCATCACTTTTAAAGCTCCATTTACAATCAAAGCAGCAAACTGACTGACATATTAAATCATAAATGTGGTGCTGAACTGCTGAGCAGCCACAGCTGGCTCTCATTTCTATTTATTTATTGTTACTGTTGGAGGAAGAGATCATGAAATGAAGATAATGAGATGAAAAGAGATAAAGGGACAAAAGAAGTCAATCCTTTTCTTCCCCATCAGGTAGTGTAGCACACGATATTTACTGCAGATGTGCACTCACTGCAGACACTGTACTGGATGTTTTAAATACCTGCACATAAAAAAACCCAAGAAACTCTTCTGTCAAGTCTGTATTCCTTGGCAGAGGGATGTCTGGGGCCCAGCAGGCTGCACTGTAGAGGTGACTCTGGCAGGCTGTGTCCCCTGTGTCCTGCTGGCTCTGTTCATGAGTCTCACAAGGAAAACCACCCAACAGGGTGTGATTTGGAGGACCTAGCAAGAGACAAAAACTGATGCCCACGTCCTTGTGACAGCCTTTCAGCACGAGCAGGCAGGGTGCCAATCCTGGGCTGCATTCCTGTCTCCAGCTCAGCTGCCCTCAGCAGCTCCAGGCATGGCTAAGCTGGCACGGGCTGGACAGCATCCCCAGGGGCTGTACCTGTTATCTCTGCTCTTATCAGCAGTTATTCATCATGTTAGGCAATCTCCAAAGCACAGCTAAATTGCTGCCATCTACAAACTCCACACTGTCATTGCCAACATTCAGTTCTTGCCACAGTTCACAAATTCATGGCTTTCAGACCACAAGTGACCAGTAAAGTGGAATATCTGGGTCCTGTCTGTCACAGACCATTACATAGGAGAGAATACAGGGATTATTAGGAAAAGAGTCCCCAGTTCAACTGCCATCTGCAAATCAGCCTGCTCATCCATCATTAGCCACTCCTGCTCCAGCTCTGCCCTGAAACTCTTCTCTGCAGGCAGTGAACTGCACAGCAGGGCACACACCAGCTAAAGGCAAAATAAGGCACTGAATCCACAATCTTATGCACACATCCCCAGCACGAGTGAGAAACAGCATTTCTCACTGGGTTTACCTCACAAGACACACCTGAGGATGCAGGGTTTCCCATCTCCAGTTCAAGTCAGCTCTGTGCTCATGAACTATTCCTCACCCAGGTGAAAGAAGGCCTGTCTTCATCAGTGGAGCAGTCAAAATGCATTTCAAGTTTCACACACTAGCCTTTCAGCAGCCTGCAGTTCCCAGAGGGGAAAAAAACTTCAAAGAAGAGAGGGTACATTTTCTTTTACACACTTTTCTTCCCTCTAAATGGTAGTCTTTTCACTGGGAATATCCAGTAATGCCAATTACTACCAACTGCAGAGCTGCCTTTTGCTCTGCTAGCAAATCTTGCCAGTAGTAAATGTGTCCAGAGAATGGTTATGTACCTGCTTTTCTCACTGCAAGTCTGGTTCTCAGGATACATTATTCTTGCAGAAATCTTTGCTTTCATTGCATTCTCTGTTATTAGAGCCTGGAAATGAGGTCCTCCCTGCACTGCTGTGCCAGCACATTACTTTGTTATTTAGAAGGTATCATTGTACAGAAAAACCTGTGGTACCAGGAGCATGGATTCAGGATAACAAACGTAAATAAGTTGAGAAATGAGAGCAGTTGTGTCCCTTGTCAAGATAACAGATCCCACTATGCACAACTAACAGCCAGCTTTGCTGATGGCACAAGATTTTCTGCCTTTATTTTTGCATTCTTTGGGGTTATTATCAGCTGATGCTGCAGTCAGAAGAACAATGTACAAGCTGCAGTTTATCAAACACCAGATATCACAGGATCACAGAACTGTTAGGGCTGGAACAGACCCCCAAGATCAAGTCCAGGATATGACCTGATACCCATTGTGTTGAGCAGCACCTACCCAGGAAATCAATGTTCATATTTATCTATTTAAAAAACAAGCTAGAAATCTCTAGGAAGGGGTGTAATGTCCAACCTTGTGAATTCATCCTAACTCCTGTATGACTACCAGACAGAGACCTGCACACACACCCCAATGGGCAAACCTTGTGGCAAGTGAAGGAGAAGGTTGGTGTCAACCTTAGACACTGGCAACCCTCTGGCATAAAGCTGTGGAAGGAGGGAGATGGATATTTAAGAGTGAATTACTCTCAAGATCCCTTCCAGGATTCTGCAGGTGCTTAATTATGAAGTCCCACTGAGGTCAGTAGGGCTGCTCCTAATGCAAAAATGGAAGAGCACTCATAAGGGTTATTAGACTGAAATGATCACTGGCAGCTAGAATTTTGGGTTCAGTTATATTGATACCATTTAAAAATATTGTTATAGCTTAACTGGTTAACATTTCCTTAAAATGTCATTTTAAGTGTGAGTTTCCTCATTGATACCACTTGGGTTTTGGGGATAGAGACTCCTTATAATGCATTTTACCCTAAATTATTGCTGTGCACTGTCTGCTTTAGTTTCTGTCATCATTGCAGCCCTGGCTGCTGAGCACACAGCTGCACTCAGCCCAGCTCTGCAGACACTGAACACTTGCTCAGTCCCTGTAACTCACCCAGCTGACCCAGCTCAGCTATTCCCCACTCCTCTGCCTCAGGAAGGGCTCTCTTCCCTCCACTTGCTGCCAAAGGAGGCAAGCTGTTACTCATTATTTGCCTTTTTTCCACGAGTGTATGAGCAAGCAGACAAGCAGTGAAGGAGGAAACAGCTCATCTCTTCAGTGTTTAAAAGGCTGCTTCCTCTGTGTCACTTGAATTCTACAAGATGAGGTGTGAGGGTACAGAGAACACTGCTGTTTATCTTGAATCTCTCTGTTTTGGATCAAAAATAGAACA
This sequence comes from Ceyx cyanopectus, assembly GCA_013401355.1. Taxonomy (NCBI): domain Eukaryota; kingdom Metazoa; phylum Chordata; class Aves; order Coraciiformes; family Alcedinidae; genus Ceyx; species Ceyx cyanopectus. The sequence goes on along the minus strand of VYZU01081197.1, from coordinate 21,853 downwards.
CCCAGGCCAAAGACAATACTAACCATTTCCCACTGAGGTCAGTGGTCTGCAATTGGGTGCAGTGACAGATCCAATATTGTGCTTGGGGAGCAGGCTGCCTGGCTGCTAGTGCACTGTTAGAGGCACAGTTGGGAAACTGGCTGAGCACCAGCTTCCTGCAAGCACTGGAGCTCATTGCACAAGTCCAAGAGTGTTTTAACTTGTGGCTTGATTGCTAACATGGGGAGAACTTTAAAATGGTCATTAGTTACATATATAAATATATATATATAAAAACATAAACTATCTGTAGCTTTGAACTTCAATTTACGTTCCCTAATGAAGTCTGATCTTCTCCTGCAAGAGCTCTCTGTCACACCAATCTCTTCATTCTAATTTTGGCTCAGTTTGTCACATCATTTCAAGCCCTGACCCCACAACTGCGAGGTTTTAATTACCAGTAAATTAGTAGTAGGGGAGAATCTACATGAAGCTGAGTTTGGACCCATTGAGGTACCATGGGAAGAGCTGATGTAGTATCTTGTGCCTCACCAAAGTGTTTGTAGGAAACAAGTGACTGCATTTATCTGTGGATTATCTGAGCTCCATTTTTAAGCCATGGCTTAAAGCCCTGTTTTTGTGATCTCACCCAGCCACAGAGTGCACTGCATTAGCACAGACACTGCAACCCATGCCAACAACAGGCCAGAACTACTCAGGGGGGCGTGAGGTGAATACAAGGTGTGGAAGAAATCCACTGAGGGGATGAGGAATCATTTAGCTCTGAAATAGAAACAAGACTCGCCAGAGGAGGAGGAATGTCAAGGGCAAGAAATCAAAGATGGCTTGTGAACAAAGTGTTGCTGTGATCATCATCCTAGTGCTACGTGTGGGCAGATGGTGTCTGGAGGGCTCAGAGCTGCTGTGTGCAAAGAGAAAAAGGANCCTGACCCCACAACTGCGAGGTTTTAATTACCAGTAAATTAGTAGTAGGGGAGAATCTACATGAAGCTGAGTTTGGACCCATTGAGGTACCATGGGAAGAGCTGATGTAGTATCTTGTGCCTCACCAAAGTGTTTGTAGGAAACAAGTGACTGCATTTATCTGTGGATTATCTGAGCTCCATTTTTAAGCCATGGCTTAAAGCCCTGTTTTTGTGATCTCACCCAGCCACAGAGTGCACTGCATTAGCACAGACACTGCAACCCATGCCAACAACAGGCCAGAACTACTCAGGGGGGCGTGAGGTGAATACAAGGTGTGGAAGAAATCCACTGAGGGGATGAGGAATCATTTAGCTCTGAAATAGAAACAAGACTCGCCAGAGGAGGAGGAATGTCAAGGGCAAGAAATCAAAGATGGCTTGTGAACAAAGTGTTGCTGTGAAACACTTCTGGTTGTGCTTTCATACCAGAACCACCCCAGGCTAGAGGAGCTGCAGAAGGGAGTGTTGCTAAAAGCATCCATGGGAGTTCTCCCCTGTGCACCCGTGCACTGCCCCAGAGCACACAGCTCTGACAACGTGTGCTAGAGCTCCAGGGCTCACACACAACAGCCAGGAGGGACTGGGTTTGTCTGTCCAAGTGTATTTCTCCTCTTGAGTTCCACACTGCCCTCCCCAGCATCCTGCTGTGCTCCTGGAGAAGGAGAACCTCACCAGCTCCCTGTGGAAACAAGAACTGTGCCCACACTGAGGGCCACATTTTACAGACCTTTAACAGAACAGAGCAGCTCTGTGGATGTTGGAGAGAGATTCAGAATGGGGAGGACTCAGGAATTTCAACCATGGTTATGTGGAATGAAGGGGAGAGGTTTCCTGCCAGCAAGTGAATGATGTAGTCCAGGAATAAATTAGAAATGATTGCAGCTCCACATTTCATCCCCTGTTAAACATATTGATTTTGGTTTGCTATTTGATGTTCAGTCATTTCTAGAGTTCTGCTCCTTGTTCTCCACATCTCCCTGATCTAGGGAGCAAATACTGTCTTTGAAGAAGAGCAGGATGCAACTATATCATTTTGAGGAGTCTCTCATGTATCTCTCATGTTCTCATCTATCTAGTCATAGTCAAAACAATTACTGCACCTCATGTTACCTTAAACTACACCAAAACACACACAGTATATGAGAGAAACTTTAGCCATCTTAGCATTCCCAAGAAATCTAGAGCAGTCAGATTGAGCTTTTCTTCCAGACCACTCTGCTTTCCAGACAAACAGATGCTGACAGAACACTGTGAAGTCAGCACTGGCAAATATTACAGTGCTTCATCCATGATACCTTTAAAAATTCTTGTTCAAATGCTGCTATTTACTCAGACAGAAAAGATGACTGGGTGTCCTGCTCAGACACAGAGCAAGAATTCCATGAGGCAAAATGGAAATGAATTGAGGATTTTATCTGTGCTACTGTGGTGATGTTTCTGCAGGATGTGAAAGATATTACAGCTGTATATCAGCTTTCTTCTAAGAAAAGTCTTCTGAAAAAAAAAGTTCCCACCCTTGCTATTAGCAGCGTTGCTGAGCTGGCAGCAGCCAGTGAGAAAAACCTTCAACAGCTTTATTTAAAACCCCTGCATCAGGAAAACTTCCTCAGCATGTGATTGAGAATTATTCCCCAGCACTGCTGTGGAGCAGGACTGATTACCAAGAGGATTAAAATTCCAGAAACTCTCTGAGGAGCACCTCTGAGGTCTTCTTTTCAGTCTCTTTGCTGCAAAGCTGCTATTAGCAGGGCTGGGATTTAAATGCAGCTTTTTCCTGGCACGATCAGCTTCTGAGGGCCTTACTGGAAGCCCTTCAGCAAATGTCTGACTGCTCTCCAAGGCCCAGCACAGCTGCAGCTCCAGCATACCTGAGCCTGGCTACCAGTCACACAGCCATCCATCACTGCACGGCCTCACTCAGCCCTCCTCTTGCTCCACCAGCTCTGCCTGCTGCCTTAAATCCTATGGGACAAGGTGGTTTACTCCTTATTTAACTGAGTTCCTTAATGGATAAGATTTATAGTTTTCTGTTTGATGATGTCAAAGAAAAGAAAGAAAACAAAAGCGAGTGTTGTTCTGAAGTGTCTGAATCGTGCACCCTTTAGAACTGCCTGCTGAAGAGTTCCTGAGACATCCACTCTGGGAAATTAATCAGGCTGGAGACTTTTCTTATTGCTGGTTAATTAATAAGTGTAGTCTAGGCATCTTCTTGAAAAACATTTGCTAATTGCTTGTTCAAGTGGTGACTCAGTGCTTCTCTTCCACTCGAAACAAAGAGGAAACCCACAATGATAACAATTCCAACAGTTTCCCTTGATAATCAGAAATCAGGCAAAGCCCTTTATAGCTGTGGGCTCTTAGGAGGGAAGGCTCACCACAACTGGACCAGGCTATGAGCAGCTCTGTCACCAGAGGAAAAGGATGGGACCAAAGGGGAGGTCCCTGCCATGGCAGGGGGTTGGAACTACTGATCTTTAAGGTCCAAACCATTCCCTGATTCTGTGATGACAACTATTCTGTAGCTACCTTAATAAAATTGGTTATTATGCACTTCTGTTCAACCTACACAATTCTACTGAAACAATAACCTAACTGGATGCTCACCACTCTCAAGTTCACCCAGCTGAGCAGATTGTTTGGCCCAGCATTTGTGATGTATGAGATGGAATCACCCAGCTGAACACAGAGCAGTCACACCCAGGGGTCACCACAGAACATGTGCTGACCCCCAAGTGAGCTGGAGCTGAAGGTCTCATGAACAATTAATTCCACAAATCACTCAGCTTTGCTGCCAGATGCAGGGCTTGGGAAGACAACCTGGTTTTGGGGATGGATTCCTTTTCCTTTCATTTGAATGTCAACTTCTATTAAAATTTGAAACTATTTTTACTCTCACCAAGGTGTCTTATCTTTTGTCCTTGTCCTCTGTAAATGGGGGAGGATCAAGATTCATCTGAGCCAGTTATGCCCAGAAAATGGTCAGCTCAAGACCCTGTTCCACAGTGATTCCAATCTTCCACCTCTGCTGCAGCTTCAGCTAAGTGATTTTTAATTACTCTGTCATTTTTCATGTTCAGACAAGTTCATGATTGTTCATTTCGTGATGGGAATGACATCCAGAGCTTGACATGCTACTTCCAAAATGCCAGCAGCAGAATCCACACGATTTGGCTGCTCTGGGCACTGTCCATGGCATTGGTTTTCTCCGGGTGAAGAACAGGCTTGGTTTTGCAAGTTGCTGAACTCTGTTTTTAGTAAGATGCAATAAAATTGAATATTCTTGCTCATTACACAAAGCCTGCAGAGGCAGAGGAGCACAATAATATCTGCAGGCTCCAAGTCCATTAAAAATCTGTGGCTAAAGAAGTGGAAACATTTTCAAGGCTGAAATTCTGACTATTGCTCCCAACTCTGTTTTGCTTCACGAGGCAGAACAAAGAGATCCACATTTTCTCAAGACCCCTGAGTTCCATGATGGATAAGGACTTCTGACATCAAATTCCAGGTCACCTCTGGCTGGTTCCTTCTGCAGAGCTTGGATTCCTGTACAGTGTAATCCATATTATCAAATCCTTCCCTTGGAACCCATCTGTATGTGTGGCCATTATTAGACATTGTCACAGTGCTTATTCTACTGATCCTAGGCTAAAAAACCCATTTTTATGTCTCTGTTAAGTGCATGTGCAGCATTTAAGGTGCTGCCCTATCTAATTATGATTTAAAACTCAAATGTTTGTGATCAGTGGGAGAAATATATCCAATATTTTCCTTCTTCCAATGTGGCTAGCTACCTTATTCCTGTTCCAGGTTAAGAAGGGGCAAGTGCTGGGGGAGAAAAAGACCAGCAGTGTTTCTGTCAAGAATGCAGAAGGAGAAGGTGAAAGGCACTAAAAACCAGGGTCTTTTCCTACCAGCTGTTATACCAAAAAGATTGAAAGACCTTATTACAGGACAAGGAGACTGAGAGAGAGCAGAAGAAGCAAAGAATGCTGTGAGTGAGCAGCAAAATGGTAAATTATGACTAACAAAAGGCAGGCAGCATTCCTCCTGAAGTTGTCACTTGCCTGTATTCTCTGACTCAGTAAAGCTATTGTTTCTTTCTTTTCTGTCTTAAAAGTGTCCAGCTGAATTTAGGAAGCTGGGAACTAATTATCTGTCTGCCAGCCAAAAACTGTCTTGAAAACAACAACTAGAACATTGTCTCTGAGCTGACTGTAAAAGAAACTGACCTGTTGCAGCATGGTGGCTGGGTGAGAATGGGATCCCTCTGGGACAGAGCTGATGAAGGAGGCAGGTACCACTAACAGCTACCAGCTTTGCAAAAGGAGAGAGATTGCAGGTGCCCTGTGATACAGAACGTGTCTGCAACTCAGGTGTGAGAGCAAAGCTGAGAAGAAATGCAGCAAGTGTCCCAGGTGCTGAACTTACAGCTCAGGGATCTGCAGCCTCGGGGAGCTGCTCTCTGAAGAATCACTGTGCCCTCGATGCAGAAAGTGCCCAAGGGCCTTGGGAAACACTCTCCCTGTGCTCCTAGTGCTGTGCTCCTGGAGCAGGAGGCCTGGGAGCCTTGCAGAGCCACACTGAGGCCATCCCCACTGCTGCACACCTGCCTGAGGCACTATTGCCCCCACATTGTAACTGCAGGGGGTTTCATCTAATTTTTGGTTGTTTGAATTCCTCTCCCAGATATTAATCAGCTGGTTCCTGTGGATGTGAATGAACAGGTTCCCAGGCAGATGCAGGGGAGCAGGTTATCTTCAGCATCTCTGCTCATCTCCCTCCCTCCACCTACTGGATGGGTATTTTATGGGACAGCCTAATATCCTAGTCTAGTTTATTAAGTCCTCCTGTCATTCACAATGCTTCAGATTCACATCCCCTTACAAAGTGGAATTGATTGTATTGTTTCCTCAGTGCCTTTGAAGAAGAATGCTATTAAATTTGGTCGGCTCAGAGCTCAAAGACACAAAGAGAATCAGCTCCTTCATGATCAGTATTCTGATTTGAATTATTCAGTTTGACAACAATTTAGGCTGCTGCTGTGCTGAGTCCTCTGATCAATACCAGCTCACTGTTCTTTTTCTACTCCCATCTGCTAGTCTGCTCTTAGATTTCCACTTGGATTGCAAAGTCCTTGAATCACAATCACTGCTTTGTTCTTTGTGTGTAAAGTGCCCAGAGCAGAGTCCCAGCCTGTAGCTAGTGTGCCCAAAGGGTGTCATCAAATCAGTGTCACCAAATCAGTGTCACCAGTGCTCCTGATGCTGCACTTGTCACCCTACCAGGCCCATGCAGGTGATTAACTAATGGCAGTAAGGTGTAAGTATTGGTTTTTACTGCACAGTGCATCCCACTCACCTGCAGATGGTGTTCTCACTGCCACAGCCACAACCTGGCACTTCGTGCTCAGCTGAACTCCTAGCAAAGCTCTCAGCAAGTTTTCTGGTATTCAGCTATTGGTAAAAAACTCCCTGAGAAGCCTCCATTTTTGTTAAAAGTCTATCAGTAAAAACAGCCACCCTTCACTCATTGCCATTTTCTCTATTCAGGTATTCCAGCAGCTCCAAAGAGACTTTAGATCTATTTATTAGGTAGCTGTATATTTTTTTCCTGATTCATTATGAACCAAAAGTCAATCACACTGCCAATCAATGGCACACAGCATTACACACAGGTCTGCACGTGTGTCTGTTCACTTAGTAGAGACAAACAGACCTCACCAACTATCCACACCTTTCCAAACCCTCTTGTCCACCAAATGAGTAGCCTGGAGCCATCAGAAGCTGTTCCAGAATTATTTGGGGTATCTGGTAACTTCTCTGCAAGGATCCCTAGAGCCAAGGCATACTCTGGAATGGCACAGCCTCCCTGTGCTAGTCTTTTTCACCTCTTTTCTATGTATAGAAGTGAAAGCTAAGGTGAGTGTTGGTCAACACCTCCATCCTTTAGAGATATTACACATTCCAAGGCTGTGCTTCTGTTAGCAAGAGCTGATGTGTTCCTGTTAAGCCCTGTGAGGAGAAATGCAGTGTCCTCTGTTCCCCAAGGAAATCCAGGCAAAGTCCTTGATACAGAAACCCTTTTTTCCCTTATAAAATGAACAAAGGCTACTAAATGTCTCAAAATAAGTTCTTTTATCCCTAACACAAAAGCAATTACATCCTCATGCAGCCAAGTCCAGAGTCTTCTTGTAGATGGTTGTGTCAGGAGCCCTGTCATTCCCTGGTGCCACGTGGCAGAGCCCACTCCTGAGTTAATGATGCATTTGGGGCTCTAATACTCCAGTGACACAATGAGCTGTAATGAATCTCACTCAACTTCATTTCAGGGCATGAACCTGAGATTCAGTGGGTTGGAAAAAGTCACCTTCAAGCCTGTCAAGCTACTACACTCTATTTTGTTCCTCCTGGTGTCATACACTGGGGTTTTTTTTTCCCTTACCTGAGCTCAATGCAGTTTCTCTTCAGACTGCACCACTGAAGTGTAGCAGCCTGTCAAAAGCTAAACAATATGAGTAGCATTAATAGTTTTCAGACCCTAGCTCAGAATATTAGATAAAAATATACCTGTAGCAGAGGGGTCTTTAATGAACTAACATGGCCATGCAATAGATTACAGGCTGCCATTTTTATTAGCTACAGTGCAACTGCAGGAAGATTTAGGGGGAGCCAAGGAATATGCCCAGTGATTTGGTTCTGGCTGGTCAGTTTTATTTGCAGCTTCATGGAAAAGGTTTAGAAGCAATGACAGAAACTGCATTGTTTTCCTGTACTCCTCCCCCTGCCTCTCAACCACAGAAGGTAATTTCAGGATGTGCTGGCACAAATGTGTTTTTTACTGGTTCCTGCAGGCTAGCATGGACCCAAGTATATGGCTGCAGCAACCTGCTGAACAATTAGTGTCTGTAAAGTACTCTCTGACCACGAGACTACTTCACAAAATGAAGATTTAACATTCAGCTTCCCCAGAAATGTGTTGTGTTTCTGCCTGGCTTTTCTCTTTTCTTCCTTTATTGATCCCTTTGGGCAGTAAACAGAAAGAAAAGGTGAGTTATCTGATTAATATATGTGCAAAACTGTAGGGAAATCCTGCAGAGCTGCTAATGCCACCTGACTGGGTGATGGAAGCACATTCAGCAGGGGCTGGTCAGAGCTTCCCAGTGATTTTTATAGCTGGTTAGACAATTTAAGAAAGGTCCAAGGTCATGCAAAAGCAACCACAGACTTACAGTGCCAGTTTTTTAAACAGATGGAGAGGTTTAAATGATAAAACAAGTAAATATTTGTCTGGTTTGCAGAAGTACCACAGCATACATACTGCAAGGAATATGGATTTTTTTACCAAAGGTGAAGTGAGTTGTTATTTGTGAAATGCTTACTCTGGTTTAATATATTCTGTTAAAATATTTCACTAATAGAAAGTCATATTTGCTGGGGAAGAGCTTCCAAAGGTTCTGAGAGTCCAGGCAAACCCCTCAACACTAAATACTGAGCCTAAACCAAACCTGTAAGCTGGTTGATTCTCCTGGTGCATGTTGGTCCAGAGGAGGTGACACAACCTGCCACAGACTAGTCTAGGTGTCTCTGCATGCTTGCCAGTGTGTTTGCCAAGCCCATTTTTATACCTCCATTATTTTGAATTTACAAGCTTGTGACAGGAAAAATATTGAAAGAGGAACCCATGTGAAATCACCCTCAATGGGATGAAAAGTTCAACTCACCAGCATTTCAAGGGAGATTTATAAATTGCTGCATATTTCTCTGAAGATGGAGTAGGTTCATAATTTTTTCACATTCATTTTCAAATGAAAGTAATATGGGGTGAGAGGTTATTGTTATAATGTGCACACAGCAGACTGCATTCAGCATTCTATCCCACTGCTTGGGATGCATATTTTGCTCAGTTTCTGGTGAGCAGAGTGAGAACAGTCCCAAAATGCATTTTGCTTTCTAATAGAACTACTTAGGGTAGAGTACTTCTCTGCAGGGGAAACATGTGGGAACAAACCAGTCATTTCTGTACTCAGAGCAACAAAAGAAACATTTTCCCCTCCTTTGGAGTGAAAAATGGGGCATGACAGGTTATTAACAGCACACACCAAACTCCTTCCCTGTCAGCACCAAATGCCAGACACTGGTGGAGAGAACACCCCATTTTCAGCCATTCCAGGGTACACAGATCCCCCCATCCCTGCACTGTTGTTTTGTGGAGATTTATGGCTCACATACTGCTTGGTGGCCTCTCTAGGATACTCTGCTGCAAGGACACACCATGTTGCAGGAAAAGTTAGAATGCTTCACATACCTCCTCTGTAGCAGGCCTCATTTTACACTGTTTGTCCACAGTGGTTCTCCAAAGCCCTCCCACTGTTGCTGGTCTAAATGCTCCCAGAGTTTCTGTAAAGCCACAGGCACACATTCCTTTTCCAAGCCATTTGCCAGCTGGGAACAACACTGCTCCTTTGCTCTTTGCCTCTGACCTCTGCCAAGATGAGCCTCCCAGCATGGCCAGCAAGGAAGGGATCATAGGAGGGATCTCTGTTCTATTCCAGGCAAAACCAGTCAGGGGGGAGTTAATTAAACTGGTGAAGACTGGTTTGGAAATGCTCATGTAGTGTCCAGCAGGTCTGTGAGGGTTGTACCTCCAAGTGAGGACAGCCAAGGACACTGTGTGAGGGCCAGCCCAGCACTGCTAGGCAGAGATGGTCCATCAAGGCCCCCAGGAGCACTGGCTAGAAGCAGGGATGGTCCAACACTGCTATGTCCATGCCAAAGGATGCTTCATTCTTCCCCAATAGATCTCACAGTTATTTTGGTGCTGAAACAATATCTTAAAAATATTCCTCCACTTTCCCTTTCCAGCTGTGCCGTGCTGTGAGAAAAAAAGCAGGCAGTGGACAACTGTGGGTCTTGCTTCTTGTTTTGTTCTTGAACACGGGGGGGTTCAGAGTTCATGAGATTGTTTGCCAGACTTGTACAAGCAATTTGTAAAAATAAATGCACTTATCACCTCGTGTGCTTGTGAATAATTGACACGAGAGGGAAAAGAGGAGAGTGATTAACCTGGTGGATGAGGGTTATCAGTTGGTGTTACTGATGGATGTTATGACAATGGAGGGGGAGTGGGTTAGATCAGAACTGTACTAGTAAAACACACAAAAGCCAGTGTGATTAATATTATGAGCCAATGCCCCACTCAGATAACTGCTACAACTTCTGGTTGAAGAAGTGCACAACAGAGAAGGTCATGATGGAAAATGTTTCTAGTGCCCTCTAGATACTGTCTTGGTGTTTGTGTTTACATTTGCTATTTCAGATGGAGATCACATCACAGACAGAAACAAACAGATAATAGATAACAAAGAACCAACACAGTGACAGAATGAGCAACATCTGGGTATATAAACACATTTTTTCTATGCTGAGTTTTTACAAAGCAATCCCAACTTCCGCTCTTCACCAATGTTCTGCAAACAGGAATCTAAAGGTGCAATGTTTTCTCAGTTCTAGTACAAGCAAGTTTGTAATTGCACTGGCTTTGTTTTAAATAAGCTGCTGCTTTTTCTCTGAAAATGAAAAATTGCTCTGAAGGAAATTGCTAAAACAGAATAACATACCTATTAAATCCTTTTAAAATGCTGAAAGTGCCAGAGAGACAGGAGAAGCTGCTGCCTTTTCAGAAGGATTCACACTCATTACTCCCCCCTACTCTAGTCTACATAGAGTAAAAACGAAATCTTTTACAAAGCTCACTTTTTCATGTCAGCTTATGCTGTCTGTTCCACAGCAAAATGCAGGCAGGTTTCAGATGGAAATGGAAGAGGTTTGAGGAAAAAAACACACAGCCAATTTACCTTCCCTTTGAGGTTCTTAATGCCATTAGAAATGTACACGCATCGCAGCAAGGTCTCGGCAGAGTGATTTTGTTAAAAGACAATCATCAAATAAAGTATGGATTTTCAACAATCAAAGGATGAAAGTGCACTTACCCTCTGTGGCAGGGCTTGCATGTAATGACAAATTTCATCTCAGAGGGCTTGATCTGGCTGCCACTGAAATCAATGGGGAAACTTCCATGCACTTTGCTGAAGAAAGGAAGAGGTCAGAAAAGTTACACAGCAATTTAGGACAAAGCACTGCTTTACTGAATTAATATGGTCTCTTCTGGGTGTGTTTTTCATATCTAGTACTTTGAGACCAAGGTGGAAATCCCATTGCTTTCCAGATCTTAACTCCTCCTTGATCCATAAGGATAAATATCCAACCTCTAATGTGCTTACACCCATGTCCCACATTCCTTGTCTAGATACCAAAATTACAGTATGCTGTGGAAAAATCACAACAGAAACCACTAGAATAAATTAGTGCTATCATCAGACTCACAACTTCACAGGACTTCTGTGGCTTCATCACTAATGGGATTCCAACCCTCTATGTCCCCTACACACACATCAATTTGCCTCTGTGCATGGCTCATTTTTGTCCTAACTGTTCCAATAGCTTCCAAATTACTATGTTGTGATGTAAGCTTTGAAGACTCGAGTGCTTATAGGTATTCTGTGTCTGTCTTGTGCAATGATTTTTATGTGAGTTTAAAAAGTGGATGATGTGCAGAATGAATCGTATCTGGCCCTGAAAGAGATACTTAATGTTTCATCCTGCCTTATGATTACTGGCTAGGAAAAAGCCATTATTGATTTAATACTCAAAGCCTTTCTATTTCTTAGCTGTGCTCTGACATACATTAAGCAGACCTGCCATGCTAAGTTTATTTGCTGTTTTTAGTTTTCAAGACCCTTTGAGTTGTGTAAAAATAAAAACCTACCTGGTTTAGATCCAGATCCAATTACATCTGAACTCCCTACAGGTATGAGATGAGGGAAGGTGATAAATTTTTCAGATTATACCCTAACTCTCCTGGTTAAAAATGACACAGCAGCCTTCCAGCACTTCAAACAATTAGAGCAGAGGTGAAGATCCAGGGGAAATAGGAAGCTGACTGAGCCTGAGACAATAAACTGAGGGGAAATTTTACAGGCCAGGTAATCATATTGGACTTGCAGTCCCTGCTGTCCTCCTTGAGGTAAAAGTCTACCCTAAATATAAGGGTAAAGTAAAATTCTATGTAACTAAGGGTTTCAGAGCACTGTGGGGGTGCTGCTCTGGGAGGCTGTGCAGAGATCACCCCCAGGCTGCGCCCTGAGGGGCTCCCGGGCTGCCCTGTCAGGCCCTGCCTAGGCCTCGGGGAGCACTGAGGGGAAACTCGGTAGGCCCCAGTTTCCAGCACACTTCATCTTGGTGTATGGCCTCCTGAAACCACAACACCTTTGGTTTCTGATGTACTTTGACCTTCTGGGGCTCCTGGAACTAAACCAACCTCTCCTGATTAAGGCCTGGAGAGTGAGCCAGTGGGAGAGCAGTTGGGCCTCCTCCCACACACCCACCGCTCCCCAGCGCTGAGGGGGCTCAGCAGGGACTGAACTCCCCCTCCCGCCTCAGGACACTCTTGGTAGCAGTGCCAATTTCCCAGCCTAGTTTTGCCCAAAGTCAATCATTTCACAGCCCTGTAAATACTGATCCCAAGTGAGGCCCACTGGAGCTCTCTGGGACCTCAGCAGGTCTGAGTCTCCCCCTGAGCTGGGACCCCCCTCAGGCTACTCCATCTGCTACAGGCCACGGGAGGGAGAGCACCATCCATCTGCTAAAGATGGACAAAGGGATCTGTGAGGAATTCTGATCCACAAGACTTTCAACAAAAAGCCTGGAGCACAGGCTGCCCAACTGAATTTTCAACCCACAAAATAATTCCATTTTATTCACAAGTTAACCTCTATATATGCATATATATATATATATATATGGCTCTGCGTGTGATTTGCATTTTTGTCTTATTATGGCTTTTTTAACAAGTGTTTATTCTGAACTACTATTGATATAGTAATATAATGACCTTGGCATCAATTGTATCTCCTTTAACTTAGTTGATTCTTTGCTATATTTTACTAATTAGCTAAACTGTTATTCCTGCTTAATAAATTATAGTGTTGCTTTTACCTGAAGTGAAGTGCATTCCACTCGTTTTTGCTGCAAACGGATCCTTGGTCGGGGCTCTGAAACAAGCAACAGGGGAAGTGTCTTTGGACATTTTCACCCTCCCAGGACAAGCATAAATCTGTAAAGAAAGGATGATCAAGGTCAGATGAGGAAGAAAAACATCTAAGATGAACTAAAGCATCTTCTTAAAACAAATTTCAAACACAAAATAGAATAAATTTTACAAGTGCTGTATTCACAAGTTAAATCCAGAATGAAATTTCTGTTTTTTTCAGGGGAAAGCACATAATGAAACATAAAAACCCCCAAACAAACACAAAAGCAGATCATTTCACTTCAAACATTAGTATTTCGGTCGTGGCACATGTCTCTTTCACATACAGCTGCTGCACAACGTTGTATTTCATTCACTAGGAGCAACAGAAACATGATGTTTATAAATCAGCAGAAAAGCCCAGTGTTCATCAGAAGGGCTGTGAAATCACTCAGCACTTACAACCTTCCCTGTTTTCAAAGGGCTGCAGAGACATGAATAGTCAGATTGTAATCGACCCTAACTTCAGTGAAGTGAGTGATGAAGATTTACTCTTCTAACAGATAGAAAAAGCTGCTGGGAGGCTGGGGGTGTGGGTGTGAAATGAATTGCATCATCTTCTGTGCTACAGGAAGATCAAATGCAGACAAGAAGCATATTTTTTTTCCATGACTACAGTATTTCAGCATTTTTTTCTTCTCTGTGAAAGTAAAAAATAAGAAAGAATTTCATATTGTGACTGCCCTGAGTCACACTTCCAGCCTTGGAGCCCTCACACACCAAAATATCTGTATGGAAATCCAACAAAATAAGAAATAAAGAAATGAACCAAAGGAATGAGCAGGCTCTGCATTACAGACAGGTGAATATATGTAGGAGACTCCATTCCCTTTTGTGAATATGCAGCCCCTCTCTTTTCCATACAGTTCCTCTTCTACTTTGCTTAAAATTCCAGCTTGTAGCTAATCCACAATATATGTTTTTCAAATAAAATTCTTTTTTTTTTAAAGGGCTGTAAGTGGCATGTGCCACATGGCTAAGCAGTAAATAACTGAATACTTAGAAGAGCTTCCAGTCTGTGCATATTCTAGAGTCTCTGCATATCAAGAAATTAAGTCCTTTTGCTTTAATCTGTGTTTAACATCTTGAGTTTCTTGGGGAATAACAGGGGCAGGTTAGGAAACTCCTCAAGGCTGAATCATTTTCACTTTATCATCAAGGCATAACCAGCTTCAAGGCACTCGAGTGATGACACAAGTTTTAGAGCTACCCCTTCGTGCAACCCTTGAGAGGAAGATTTTCAGGTGCACTTAGCTTGGATTTTGATGCTGCTGGTCACGGATGATGATCAGACACTGATTCCAAAAGCCTGCCCATTTTTTTCCATGATCTAACAGTTGCTTTAGTACCTGCTTTCACTCCTCTCCACAGCTCCTGCCTGCAGCTGGAGGAGAGCCCCCACTGTGCCCTGATGAGCTGCAGGGCTTGCCAAGGGAAAAACTCATCTTTTCTGGGGCATCACGTGCTGGGCTCTGACTGGCACCAGACACCATCACCCTGCTGTCTGCACCACAGGCTTCCAGCACTGATGCTCAGCACCTCGTGCAGCCAGGCTGCTCTGGATGGGAGGCTACAGACACCCTACAGATAGTCCTGGAACAATCTGTGAAACACATGTATGAAATGAGTGCTCTGGAGACAGGGAAACAAAACTCCTGGCACCACATCCCAAAAGCAAGAACAGAGGCTGCCTCCGGGGTACACTATTTGACTCTACAAAGATTGTATTTTACCACTCTCTAATTGCCCATAACCAAAATATTTTGACAGACTGACTAGGGTTGTTTTTTTGATTCCTATCTTGAGTCTCTAATCTGAGTTATGTTTCCTATTCAGTTCCTGGACTGTTGAAAGCTATCACAGTAATTAGATTTGAAATATATCAGCATTGATGAAAGGAGAGAAAAAAAAAAGGCAACATTAAAAAAACCCACAGTCTTTTCTTTTTCCTCTGTTTTGTTCCCTTTTTGATTGAGTTTGATATTACAGACAGATTCTGGATATGAAGCAGACAGGTAATTTATCTGAACAAAGCTTGCAGTGTTCTGGTCACAAGTGAGTTGTTCACATGTCATCAAACAGTGCACGTGGGTCTATGTGTGACTCAGGGCTGTCTCCTCTCCCAGCCCACCTGGCCAAGGGGCTCCAGAAGCATTAGTCAGCTGGGGTGTTGAGGCAGGGAACCCTGTCAGGCTGTTCTGCTCCATGCCACAGAGCAAGGCATGGCAGAGCCACCAGCAGCACTTTCAGTGCCTCTGTCCTCTCTGGGCACCCCTGCTCTCTTGAGCACATCACAGGCATCTTGTAGCTCTTCAAAGACCTAATCTCCTGCTTAGCAGAGTCTTAGATCATTCCCTCCCCTTTGATCATGCTTCTGTTCATTCATCATCTCCCAATATCTGCACAGTGCACCAAGGGTGAGTTGGGGGCACGGTCAGAATACAAGTTCCTCGGGGATCAAAGCGTTTCTCCTGGGAAATTCAGTAAGACCACTGAAGAAAAGGGACACTGGGGGCACCTGTACAACCCAGTGTAACAAAGTCAGGTTACAAACACATGGCATTTAGTATTACAGCAATAGGACTTCATTCTTTTACCTTTAAGATTCTTTTCTGGAAAAAAAAACATGAAAAAAATGCTAAAAAAAGTCTCTTATCAAGCGTGTAAGAGAACTGGGAAATGAAACTAGAGGCCAAGACTGCATGCTTTCTACAGGAATTAGCTTACACTCAGAATTGTTTTGAGAAAAAAATGCTGAGACTTGGCTGATTTTCCACTTCAATAAATTTTATTGAACAGCAATATTGTTCTACCTCGATAAGTTTATTTAATGCTCAGGCCAAACCTCTGCCCAAATGTAAAGTGTACCCAGGCTTATGGACACTCTTCCCTCAGCTATTTGTAGGAGCAGGGTGGCTAGGAACTGCAAAGGAACATTGAACATAATGTTCACCTGGGGGTCCTTCTCTGAGCCACAAGAAATTCTTCCAGGTTCACCTCCTCAATGTCTGTAAGGGAACGTTCAGTGGGAAGCAGCAGTGCCATGCAGATTGGTATCCCTCCCTGAGAACTCAAATTGCACTGATTAATTAGCATCAACTGTCCCTTTATATCACAGATTATCTCAAATTTTTACCTCCCTCAATCCTCACAGAGCTGGGCTTTATTGATCATCATTACAGACCTGTCTGCAAATTTTATAGGGAGAAATATATATATAAATGGCACTATAAACAGAGAACAGAGCACAGCCTTGAGGCAAATAAGAGTTCCTTACATTGCACTGCAGGATGCTCCTGCTGAAGCAAAGTAGTCATTTCCCAATTATTATGTGAGTGCAAGATAAATACAAGTTCACAGGAGTCTCCAGCTGCCAAACTCGGAAACAAAAGACAGAGACAATGTCTCGTGGCAGAGATTTTCCTGCCTGCTCCTGTGCAAACACTCCCCTGAGAAGAGGAGCTGGTGTGTGGGTGCCAGAGATGTCTGCTCAGTGAGCTGCAGTGCTGCTGGCACACCAGGGCAGCTGCAAGACATTCCTGACTTCAAGCAGAAAAGCTGAATGCAAACCCAGCTGCCTGACTGTGAAGCTCTTGGCAAACCACTGGAAAACATAATTGAATGCAGCCCTCCTGGGAAGGGGCCCTAATAAACTGGAGGACAACTTCTCTGCTAGCATTTGGATTCTGCCCTCGTGGTGCTGAAGTCTTGGTGTGATTACAGGAGCCAGTGGCCCCAGAGGAGTGCTCACCCTGTGCAGTCCCAGGCAGGGTTTGCCCTCCCCTGCAGCTACATTCATTTTCTCCACACAGCCTGCTTGCCCGCACTTCTTTCCCAAGGGTGACCATCATTTCGTGGGCACGGGTGACATCTGAACAACTCACTCTGGCTTTTTTTGTGTGCTCACCCTGAAGAGAAACGTGATGAGCTGCAGACCTGTGCAGGCAGAAATCAGACAGGTTTTAGCTGGGAGCCTGTGCTGCACCTGCAGGAAAACTAGTTGTGCCACTTGATGGATCTGCACAAGGTGAGGGAGATGCTAGAGGGAGACTGCCAGGGAACACATGGTCCTAGTTCTCTCCCTGTGCCAACCTGGAGCCAGGATAACCCCTGCAGTCAGTATCCCTACATAACCCTCAGCAGCACTCAGTTTTTTGCCAGATTCTAGGCTATTTGTGCCAGCAACGTCAACTCAGACAAGTCCTGTCCCTTGGGACAAATGCCATGTTTGCAGAGCTCTCCCCACTGCAGGTTGCTGTGCCAATACTCTGAGACTCCTGATACTCTGTGACATGCTTTTAATTTGGGTTCTCCCACTGTCCCCAGCATAGCTACAAACAGGAGATAATCCTCTTCCCATGCTCAGTGATGCTTGCAGCTCAGGAGATAAGAGCACAGCAGGTGCTTTTGTGGCAGGCTGTGAGAAGCACAAGGATATGCAAGACTTGAGAGAAGACATGGATTTTCTCTTGGGATTTGTTCCCATTACCAGCTGTCAGCTGGTGGGAATCATGGAACCAGAGACTCTTCTGAGCACAGTGGGACTCCAGCAGAGCTGTGGTCAAACTGGCAAACACCCAGGGTACCAAGGACAGGGCATCAGACCCGAGTCAGAGCAGCACTGAGCAGCCTGGGACCAGAATCCAGCCTGTTCTTTCTTCCCTTTTCTTTCCCTTTTTGTCTCTCCCAAAATAAGACCAAAACATTCATCTCAACTGCAGCAAACTTCACTTTCTTTGTTAGCATTTCAATCCCCTGCAATTGCTCTGTTTTGTTTCCAGCAGATTCTTAACAATTCTGTGCAGACTTAGTCCAGTAATTTCAGCATTTTTCCCTCTTTCATTTATCCCAATTATGTTAATGACTATGAACATTCCAGAACTGAAAAAAACCACAGAGATACTTTTTAAGTGCTTCAGACAGTCTGGTAGAGGAGTCCCTGGAGGTAGTTTCAGCTGCTACAGCTTTTGGGTTCACATTTTCCTGCCATGGAGCAGTACTGAGACAAATAAAACCCCATCTGGCACAGATAATGCTGCTGGGGAACTGAAATTACCCTCTGCTTTCTCAGGTAATGCCTTGGCTGCCTCTGACAGTGGCTGTTAAATTCAGGATTAGCTCAGCTGCACTTATTTCACTGAACAGAGACATTAGGACTGTGTTCTGTGCTGCTCACAAACCTGTATACACCATTTCCCTGGGTTTCATCCAGTCCTACTCTGTACCCAGGTCTAGCTTAATAGTGCCAGGCTTCCTCCACTGCCCACATTTACACTGCATCATCCTGAATTACTGAGTGTAGCAGCAGAAAGGAGGAATGCTTCACTCTACATGTAACTATACTTATTTTTAAAGGTATTTTAAGTGTTTTTACTCCTGAAGCTAAAAGAGAAAGAGGAAGATGTTTATATTTCTTAGAAAAAAAATCACTTTAGCATACTGCTAAGAGACAGATCTTGCAGGTTTACTTAGTATTTCATATGATGTGAATATTACACTGCTTGCTAATGCTCAGGCCATCACCTGGGGGACAGAATGGCTGGGACCATTCAGTAACAGGCAGTGAACTGGCAGATCTCATCATTAAGAGACTGAAAGAAACCACCAGCAGCAGCACAAAGGGAATACTTCCACGTGGAGAACATCCTCAACAGCAAGGAGCCATCATTAAGTGACCTGAGCTAGCACAAAGATGACACCACTGGCCAGAAATTCCCAGTCCAAACATGAGAAACCTGTTTGCACACAGTGGATGCTGCAGGAGCACAGCTGGAACAGGTCACCTCCAGCTACACGCCCAGATGTGTTCTGCTGAAAATGCAAACCTTTCTAGAGCCAGGTGGGGCTGTGCCAGCCTCTGCCAGCTCCAGCCTCTGCCACTTCATCCTTCCTGAGCCTGAAGATCAAACCACATTTCATTAGGCAAAAGCGTGGAGAAATAACTCAGTGAGTTCAGTTCCCAGCCAAAGGGAAGGAAGGGTATGAGGCAGTCAGGCAGAGAGCACTGTGAGCCAGGCACTCAGCAGAAATCTCACACCAAAGGTGTTGAAATGGGCCCCAGTGGAACTCAGAAACTGAAGTTCAGTAAAAGTGAATTTTTCAGTGCCTGCATGTGTCTGATCACAGAACCCACTCAAGGTACACAGACTAATGCAGCCTGAAAAGCTCTTTTTGTTACAGTCACCTGTGGTTTTACCCCTTCAGTGAAAAGCAGAATTATTTTCAGGTTTCCTCATAATTATGCAACTTGAATCCCAGTCACCAGAGTTTCCTGAGAACACTTTAGGACACAGAGGCAGATTTATGGCTAATGGGATAATGTAAAATTTGGCTGTTTTTTCAGTTCCATTTACCTTCAATCAGAGGCCAAAACACAAAGACTTGGGCAGTGCTTCCTTTGGGTAACAGTTTATCCAAATGCAAACCCCAAGGAACTCCTTCCTCTGATTTTCATTTGTTAAAAGGCTCCTCTTGGGATGCTGCAGAGCTGAAAGAAGGTCCAAGCCACAACAAGCATATATTTTATAATAAAAGAAAAAAAAAATTATACCTAATGCAGAACTCTCTACAGTGAGACACTTGCCAGGGGCAATCTCTTTCATACAATATTAGCATCTCCAATTCTTCCCTTGTGGGATGTTTTAGCATATCATATTAATTCACCATTAGATAATATACTCGTTTTAGCAATCTCCTGTGCTCTCATTAATTAAAAACCTGGTGCAATTACTTGTAGTCTATTCTATTTGACTTTGCTTGCTTTGTTTTGCCTTGCTTTCTCTTTGCTTTAGGTTTTTTCTCTTTTTTGCTCTTCTTCTCCTATTTTTTCTTTTATTTTCTTCCTTCCTTTTCCTTTTCCCTTTTTCTCTCTTTCCCCACCCTCTCTGGGGGTCTGTCCCAGGCTCTGCCACCCTCACAGTGAAGTTCTTCCTCCTGTTGAGGAACGAAGGTCCTTTCCAATTTGATGAGATGCAATTATAACATTTATATTCATATAAATTAATTCTTATTTAACAATAACTTTGCTTTGCTCTAGAATTAGTTCTCTTAAAAAGGTCAAAACAATCTGGAGTATTTTTATTCCTGTAAATTGTTTAACAACTCTTTTCCTTTCTATATTTAATGGCTGTAGTGCTTATTTTGCTCTAAGTTTTTTATGAACAAACTTCATACAAGTGTTTAAATGACTGAATGTCCTGTTTTACATATGAACTTAAGCAGCATTTTTAGAAAGGAAAGGAATTATCAGAGAAATCTCCATTTTCATATCTAATTTTCATTCTAGCCAGCCTGAATGCAACCTCCATCAGAGATTCTATTTGTTAAAGTGTTTGTGATTATTGTAATAGCTTTTTTTTTTATTCTACTATCAAACTGACTGTTCCTATCTATTAGAAAAGAATTCTTGAAGCCTAGGCATTTCTGAGATTACAAATACTCAACCAGGACAGACGTATGAGTAGACAAGTCCCCTTGTGTTGAGTGAAAACCTGGTAGAGCAAAACTTACAGAAGCAGACAAACACAGTGGCAAAATTGATTTAGCAGCTGAAAGCAAACAAGGTGAGAGAGCAGATAAGAGGCAGGTGGAGAATGAAAGAAGACAAAGCAACGTGGCATCAGGTATTGGAAAAACAGTGGAGCCTCAAAACCTTAATATCCAGAGTCTGTATGCTGCTGCTAATGCACTCTGCTTACTGCCCATGCCCAGCTGCTGGGGGGCAGCTGACCCGTGGGGAGGCAGGGCTGGCACACTAAGTGGATTCCAACGTTCAGCAGTTGAAATAATAAATGATAGGGGCTGTACACCAGAGAAAACTGTGATTATATCATCATTCCAGTGCCCATTAAGCTGAGCAATTTCCAGCTATTTGAAAAACTGAGATGTCATTTCTGCAACGTGTAAGTGTTTTATTGAATGTAATAAAATCCAGCATTTTAACAGGGATTGCTTCTCAGGACCTGCTCCCAGGACTGTTATCTAAATAAACATTTCAGGAGGTTACTTACCTCCATCAGACTTTTAATTCATAAGGTGCAGCTCTAGTGTAGTGAAAATGACACACTCAGTGCCCCAATTCCATCTGCATGGGGACACCAGGACAGGGCACAGAAGCCAGGGTAGTGCCCAGCTTCCCAAACCTCTGCTGGAATTCCTGCATGGCCTGGCTCTGAGAAGTTCCCACCCTCCCCTGGCATCCCTCAGCTAGCACAACACAACTGTTCTCCTAGCTCTTGCACTCCTCTGGGAAAGGGAGGGCAGTGAACTCAACTTCTGAACTGGAGCTAGGCTGGCATCTGAAGGTATGCCTGAAAAGCTGGACTGTTTCTTCCCCATTAAGCCTTAAACCAGGCAATTAAATGTAGAAGTGAATTTCACCAGCTATTTATACCTCAGTGTGCCCCCCAGTCGTGGTGGGAAGTGACAGGAGGCTCCCCACAGATGTCCCTGGTCTCTGCATCCATCCTGAGCAGGTTCAAACCTCTCTTTGTGTCTGAGTCGACTGCCACTCCTGGCTTGTGTCAGACAAGCCATGAAGAGAGAACTCAGCCCTGCTGAAGAATGGGAACCCTGGGTGAGCAGCCAGGGAAAAGATCTTAATATATAATTGCTCCTGAGGAGAAACTATAAAGCCTTTCTCTCACCTTTAACCCAGAGGCACTTAATGAACCTGACTGGAAAGTCCTGCACAAGAACCCTCTGAATGCTCATGTGTGAGCCAGGACTGGAAATACACTGGA
>VYZU01081193.1:8120-41823 GCA_013401355.1 Ceyx cyanopectus | reverse complement strand
AAACCAAACCAAACCCAAATACAGTCTTGCAAGAAGGGCTCTTGGTTTCACATCCAACCACATTTGGTCAGTGAAAACCTGAGCACTGACAGGTTATCAATCAGCTGCATGATTTACCCAAACCTACCTCTGAATAATCATAAACCATAGAATTAGCTGTCAGCTGGGAGGCAGTCTCAAGAACACACATCAAGAGCCAACATAACAGCTTAAACAATCCTGCTAAGGCATAGAATGATTTGACTCATCTAATTGCTTAAATCAGGCCAAAATACAACTAATGACACCCTTACATACAAAGAATATGTCAGAAATAATACATCCACAGAAATACATGTTTAACACAGAGAAGTTAAACTGGTTTTGTGGCAGATGCTCGTTTACATATGTATTGATTTAATTACAGATTTCTCTCCCTCCTTTCAAGACTGCTATAAAAGATTCCGACCACAATTCCAGAATGGCTCAAACTGAGCCAGAATGACTAGATGCAGTATTTTTTTCCTTTGGTTGGGCCTGCAGAGATGTGCAACATTTCTGCTCTTATTGACATAAACAAAGTCAGAGGCACAGGCTGATCTGCCACAGCTTAAACTCTCGATGCCTTGCTGCCCACGAGGAAGTTTCTATCTGTCTTCATGAGCTTTAAAGCCAGAATCAGGGTTTTCAGTCCCCATTAAAGCAAACTTCTGTGCATGCTGCAGCTGTGTATATGAGAGGTGAGGGGGATGGATATTCATGGGGGAATAAACCTAGCTCTAGGTTCCTGCACTGACCAGTTTGTAAAGTCAAAGAAAGCATTTTTCCCAGGCAAAAAGGCTGTGACTTCCCTGGAACCTCTCCCTTCCCAAGTATTTCTGCATGGAGAAGGGCAGCATTTCTCATTAGTCACTGTTATATGGTTGTTTTGTGCCCTACAGCATGTCAGCGTGGGAAATCTGCCTGGATTCAGAGCAGCCTGGCAGGCTGCTGCAGCCCAGCAAGCACCAGCACCCTGCAGAATGATGTCAGAGCTGCTTTTCAAACTGTTCTCACCAGTATTCACTGGCTGTTTTCCTGTGTAAGCAAGAAAAGATTAAATTAGAAAAATAAAGAAACAAAAACACTGCTTTTTGGGACACGACTGCCTGTGGGCAGACAAAGGGTGTCTGTGTGTGGAGGGGAGTGGTCACCACTTGTGTCTGTGCTGGGAAGATGCTGTGCTGGGAAGATGCCCAGGGATACCTTGGAGGATGACAGTATGTGGTGCAGCCCTCAACTCACTGCCAGCTTCTGTCTGAGATCTCCAGTGTGGCTTTGCTTCCTCATCTTCCCCATCATTGCACAGTCCCATGGGTGTTCTGCAAGACAGGCAGTCCATAACAGCATGCTTTGAATGACAGACCTTAAACCCTCCTCACCAGAGCAGGCTCATTCTCCAGCCCTGCCTGGGCAGGCATTGGTCATGTACTGTGAGCAGCTCAGCCCTGTCCTTGGGGGTGAAGGAGTCCTGCTGACCAGCTCTGTTCAAGATATCACCTTAGAGATGATGCACATGAATTTATTCCTTTAATCCATCTCATAAACTGAATCCCCCAAACAGATTTTTTGCAAGTAAGAGGGTGAGTGGTGCAGCCGTGCTCCTGGTCTGACCTATTTGGACAGACTCAGGAAAACAGTTCAAATCCCCCAGGGCAAGTGTTGAGCAATTGTGGGTTCACACTGTGGAGGTCCCAGAGGGTGCTCAGATGCTCCTGCATGGGGCAGAGTGGAAACACTCCCTGCCCCAGCCCTTTTACTCAGAGTAAATCACTCACCTTTGCTTTAAGCAGAGACCTGGGGTGCTGGGTACCCACAACGTGGCACGGTCCTTCCTGCTGCTGTTCTACCAAAATACCTTTATGATTTGCAGGAGAAATGCTGTCGTGCTGCTCATTGCACACGTGCAGTCAGCACTGGTTGGTGCAACCTTAGGCAGGGGAGACAGAGCATTTTTGATGCTAATCTTCTCTCAAGACATGGCACAGATTCAGCACTGACAGCGTGTGGTAGGTGAATTGTGACAGCACTGCACGTCTCACATGTCACAGTTCTGTGACAGCTTGACTAAGACCAGGAGATTTTCCTTAAAATCTACTTATTCTACTTAAAAAAAAAACCAACCCAAACACCTACTTTGTGCTTTAGAAAGTCCAGCTGGAGGACTTTCCTAATTGCCCATCATTTTTAATTAGGCCTTGTGTTTTTCTCTGGAGCGATTTGAGTAGAGTACCCAGACTGCACACAGTGTTCCTCAGGCTGGTGAGCTGCACATGGCAACTTCTGTTCAGTATTATTTATCCAGCACACACTTGAGGGGTGGTGGTATTTGGGTAGTTCCCAAGAAGCAGCATCATTCCTTCCTGCCCTCCTGAGAACCTGGCTTTTCTGCATTAGCCCATGCTGCCCTACAACCTCCACAGTTCCAGAGGTCCTGGCTTCCAGTGCCACAACCAGACCCAGGGGCTGTTCCGTGGAGCCAGTAGCTGGATGGGGGCCACAAAACTTTGAGACAAACAAGCTTTCAAGGCTTTGATGGGAAAAAATCTTCAAAGACTGAGAAACATTTGATCTTCTCCAAGGCCAAAACAAAATATTGTCCCTTTGTCACCTCATCCAGTGGTATCTGCAAGACTGGGGCAATCTCTGGGGCTGTGAATATGGGGTAACAGGTGAAGCCAGTGCACCCAGGGGGTGCTTCTCTGCTGCTGGTGGAGTCGCCTGCAGCCAGGCAGGCATGGGGAGACAGCATGTGACAAGCAGCCAGGACAGGATTATTTTAGGCTGTGCTCAGTTACCGGAGATGCCCTTTGGGTGTTCAGTACATTCAGTTTCCTTCCATCCGCTCAATTTGTTTTTCCATTTGGCAGAGGGATTTACCTAAAGCAACACTTCTCTTTGGTGAACGTGCAGCAGCAGGAGCTCATGTGAGCGAGTCATCATGTGGAGTATAGAAACTTTTTTGTTTTAATCATGGAAAGAGAGCTGTTAATTTATCCCTATCTCGAGTGGAAAGGTAGTAAGCAGGAGATGAAATGCAGTATTTTAGTATGAAACAGCTTGGCAATATTTACATAGCCCTCTGCTGTACCTGGCATTCGCCATGCAGAGAGAGAGAGATGGGCAACACCAGTGTGAAAATCACAGAGTGTCAGGGGTTGGAAGGGAGCTAGAAGATCATCTAGTCCAACCCCCCTGCCTGAGCAGGGGCACCTAGACCAAGTCACCCAGGAACAGATCCAGGGGGGGCTGGAATGTCTCCAGAGCAGGAGACTCCACAACCTCCCTGGGCAGCCCCTGCCAGGCTCTGCCACCCTCACTGGCAACAAGTTTGTCCTTGTGTTTCCCCTCAACCTCTTGTGCTCCAACTGACTCCCATTGCCTCTTGTCCTGTCACTGGATGGCACTGAGCAGAGTCTGGCTCCATCCTCCCTACACTCACCTTTAACATATTGACAGACACTGCTGAGCTCCCCCCCTCAGTTTCCTCCAGGCTAGAGTCCCAGCTCTCTCAGCCTCTCCTCAGCAGGGAGATCTCCACTCCCTTCAGCATCTTGCTGCCCTGTGCTGGACTCTCTCCAGTAAATCTCTGTCTTTTCTGAATTGGGGTGCCCAAAACTGGACACAGTACTCAAACCCAGAGCCAGCAAAGCCCAGGCTGGGTTGCTAGGTGGCTTAGATGAGGGTACAAAGGTGAGGAGGGAGGGTGGACAGCCTTGCTTGTGGAAATTGCTGCACCCAGTTTAAGTCCCTCTGGGGGAACACATTTGATCTGGCTAGCAGCTGGTTTGGGTCAACCAACTCCCTTATGGCTCCAGACAGCTGAAAACATCCTCTGAGCTGGCCTGGAGAGCCCCGTGGCTCTGTGCTGCAGCCCAGCTTCTCACCCCTCAGTCACTTTTGCACCTCCTCAACAGAGAAACTGTGATGCGTGGCATGACCACAAACAAGTTGTTTGCACAGCAATATTGCCAGTGAGGTAACACACAGCCCTCTGACCTTGCATGTGATGCTGAAAGGAGGAGAGCATCCTCCTCCCAGCAACCAAGGCATCAAAACCAGCAGTGTGCATTAGTTTTCTGCTTAAATCCTCCAAATGCAATAATTCAGAGGGGAGTACCAAGGTCTTGGTGGCTCAGTAGCTAAATGGATTAGAGCCCTGAGCCCAAAATACACAGTGTTTTAAACAAGACAGGAGAGAAAAACAGTGCTGCTTCATAGACTGCAGTGCAACAGTACTTTTACTCTTCCCAGGAAACTGACTCTTACAGCTATTTTGGGTTTTCTTTCATGTGTACCAAGGCCACATGGTCACTTAGTCATAAATCTGCCTAAAGGAAAAAAAATCAACAAACTCCCACTCACAAAAAAAAAAATAAAAGGGCCATTTTTACTGACACCAGCTTTGGAAAAGGCTGTCAGTGCATTGTGCTCTCTGAGCAGAGGTGCTGAGGGATGGGCAGGTTTGGCCCCAGTACCCCCCATCACAGCAGCACCAGCCTGCCAGGTTCCTGGTGGCCAGTGGTGGGGCTTGGCAGCCTGCAACGTTCTCCAGGCTGCTTGGAAATGAAGCAAGCAGAGCCAGCCCTTCAGAAAGGGCTAGGCTTGGTCTACGTGCCAGGTTCCAGGGGGAATGTGGGAGCTCACCCACTCACGAATGAGAAGCTGTCACATTCACAAGTG
Organism: Ceyx cyanopectus; assembly: GCA_013401355.1. Lineage (NCBI taxonomy): Eukaryota > Metazoa > Chordata > Aves > Coraciiformes > Alcedinidae > Ceyx > Ceyx cyanopectus. The sequence goes on along the minus strand of VYZU01081193.1, from coordinate 37,122 downwards.
AATCAGATTCATAAAATGGTTGGAAGGGACCTAGAAGATCATCCAGTCCAACCCCCCTGCCAGAGCAGGGGCACCTAGACCAAGTCACCCAGGAACTCACTCCAGAGCAAGAGACTCCACAACCTCCCTGGGCAGCCCCTGCCAGGCTCTTCCCCTCACTAGGAACAAGTTTTTCCTTGTGTTTCCCCTCAACCTCTTGTGCTCCAACTGACTCCCATTGCCTCTTGTCCTGTCACTGGGTGACATTGATCCAGGTGGGTTTTAAAAGTCTCCAGTGTAGGAGACTCCACAACCTCTCTGGACAGCCTGTTCCAGGATCAGTCACCCTCACACTAAAGAAGTTTTTCCTCATTTTGAGATGGAACTTGCTGTGTTTCAGATAGTGACTGGTACCTCTCATCCTATCACAGGACACCAAGGAAGAGGGACTGGCCCCTTGCACTTGAAACCCATCCCTCAGAGATATATAGACAGCAATAAGATCACCTTTGAGTCTTCTTTTCTCAAGACTAAACAGCCCCAGCTCAGAAGGTGAAAGCCTCTCTTGTCAGGTGGCTCTTTCCTACCCGTGCTTCTGCTCTCCATGCTGGGGGGAAGGATGCCATGAATTCACTGTTCTCTTACTCAGAACTGTTTGCTTACTTCAACACTTCCAAAGCTTTCCCCCATGAACAACTTCTGAGATATTTTTCATTAAGAAAACAGGAGAGTTGGGAGACTTGCAAAAATCACTCTTATTTCCTGACCTTTGCAGCGTTGCACAGATCACACCTTTAGTTCAGAAGCTGTAAATTCACCAGTGCTGACATGCTTCTGCAAGACCTCAGCATTGCTGTGTGACTCTGACCACCTCATCAGGAGCAGAACGTTCCCTCGTGGAAGATCCTGCCAGAAAAGAGGCTGAAAAAGCACAAGAGTGTCAAAAATTGCAGCCAGGAGGGAGTATTTGTCGAAGTCTTCATACCACATGGATACACCAAGTGTCCCTTCCTCATCCATGATGGGACAAATTAATCAACACCTGAACAAACAGCAGCTTGTGTTCCTTTCTATGCAATGAATGTGGGGTATCAGCTCCAGAGTGAGGAGCACCAGCTATGATCATTTTCCCAGGTGACATCACAGCATGACTGAGGTGGCTGTTCCCTGGGCTGGGACCAGCCAGCCCTCTGGTGACCCCAGAGACAGCCAAGCTCCCCAGCAGAGCCCCCTTTTACACGGGAGAATCTGTGTTTCTTCCAGCTGCTCGTCCAAAATGAGGAACAACACAAATGCAAACACATTTCACAATGTCACATCTCCAGGGACATCTCAGAACTAGACTGACTTCAAACAAAAAACTCTGCTGATGGGGAAGAGAGACAAAAGCCCAGAATCATACAAGAGTTTGGGTTGGTTTAAAAATCACCTGGTCCAACTCCCCCTGCAGGGAACAGGGACACCTGCGGCCAGAGCAGGATGCTTCAACCTCACCTTGGATGTTTCCAGGGATGGAGCATCGACCACCTCTCTGGGCAACTTGGGACAGTGTTTTGCCACCCTCTCTGGTTATATATAACTCTGGCTGAGTTACCCAGCAGCACCCCTGACCCCATTTAAATAAACCAACCAACCAAAAAACAAACTAAAGGTTTTTCTTTCATAGCAGAGGAATCTCTCATTTGCCATTGCAATCCAGGACTATTTTTAACACTACTAATGAGTGACTAAAATGGGGTGGAGTAGCTAAGCCAGCTCTGCTGCTCCCTGCCACCCACAAGGTTTATCTGACCATCAGAGGAGGAGCTGGACTGTGGCCATCCCAAGCAAGCAGGCAGAGCAAGTGCCCACAAACAAGAAACATGGAAGACACTGTCTGTGTCCTGGGACATGCATGGTGAAAAAATGTACAGCAGATCCTGTGGCTTATTAAAAATAAAACCAACAAACCCACAGGGTAGACAGGTCAAAACACTGGAGTATTTTTCTCTGCATTCACCTCCAAACAGGGCTCATGGAGTTTATAGTTTGCATCTTACCTGCCCCTCAGAACAAGAGAAAAACCCTCTGTGCAAAGAAGTCATTCTTAGACTGGACCTTTAGGAACAATACCCAGATGGAGGCAAAGAGTGGTTTCCCATAGGGTCAGTAAATGACCAGAAAATGTAACACCCAGCCCAACATTTGTCCTTCTGTCCTTTGGAGTGGTCCCTGCAGAGGTGCCCGAGTGCTCGGGGAGAGGGAAGCAGGTGAAGTGGGTACATCCCATCCTCTCCCATCACCACCATGATTGCTGCATTGAGAGGAGGAACCAACAATAGCTGTGGGAAGGACCAGATGGCAGCTGCTGAATGCAGAGTGCTGCCTGCCAAGTCCTTCTGAGCAGAAGAGCACACATACTGAATGGGAAGAAGATGTCATCACTGGAGCACGACAGCAGCATGGGAACACGGTGTTAGTCTTGGTGGAAAAAGCAAGGAACACTCTACAGTGGACAAAAACTATATTGCAGAAGGATATATATTATAAAATATATATATATAAAATATATATATTTTATAATATATATATATTATAAAAAAAAATATATAAAAGATTAGCTAATGTAGGGAGCTGCTGTCTCATGTTCAGACCTCTATTGATACCAATTCATTAAAGGCAAATTGTCCTGCTGGCTTAACTGTAGTTCTTGCAGAGGAAAAGAAAGATGCCTACAAACCCAGCCATGCTCTGGTGGGCTAACAGAACATCAGAGCAGTAGAGTTTCTGGTCCCCAGGTCATCATTCTTCTAACAGGCAGGGAGGAGAGCAAATACATATGCCCAGTGCCCAGCACCATGGCTCACAGGGCAGGTGAGGAGGGTCCAGGGTAAGACAGCAGCCCCTGGAGCACCCAGGCAGCTGCTCCCTTTGCCCCACAGCTGGATGGTGAGGACATGGTTCATAGAATCACAGAATCATTTGGCTGGAAGAGACCTTTAAGATCATCAAGTTCAACCATTAACACTACACTGCCAGGGTCCCTAAACCATGCCACCCAGCACCACTTGGTTCTGCCAGGTAGCCCTGCAATGCTCAAAGCTTTGCCATGTCAAGGCAGAATTGTTGATCTCTCTCGTGTTCTGACAAGAGGTGACATGTATTTAAAACAAGGTGGTGGGTTTTTTTGTCCAATTCTCCATGGCTGATTCCCCAGAAACATGGGCTTTATAAATCACCTTGAATATTCCCAATTGTGATGCACAGGATCAAACTGTTCTATGAAGCACTGCAAGCTAAGATCATTTAGTTGTACTGTTATATGTCTTTTCAGATCTTAGAGCTGTTATTTCAGTATTTTCTTTTAGGAGGTATGGCAAAGGGAGGCAAAAATAATAATTCACTATTTTGAAGCAGTAACTTTGCTGGGATTACAGAGTACACACAAGGACAGACCTAGGGAGCACAGCTTGGAAATCTTTGATTTGGCCCAAAGAGGAAGATAGATTGTGTTAACACATAGCCTTAAAAATCAGGGAATTAAGTGATTTGGAATGACAAAAGAAAATTATTTCGAATGACATTCCTCAGCTTAAAAGGGAAGAAAGGCAATTCTGTAGAAATATGGGGGAAAAGTGATTTTTCAGTGCTCATCTATAAGAAGACAGGATATTAGTCTGTGATTTATTAATTGAAATAGTTCCCCTTGCATTTGATCTCTTTTTTTTTTTTTCTAGAGCAAACATGTATAAACTGGGATTTTAAATCTTTTCTTTTAAAATCAGAATCTGAAGTTGCTGAACTTAAATTACTTATAAAATTTCACAAGGTGTTATAACTGAAGTAGATCAGTGGCAGCATAGAGACCTGGGGTAAACAAGGCCACAAACACTTGACAAGCTAAGGATTTGACCTACAAAATCACAAGCTCTAGTATCTCAAAGATCAAATTTCCTTAAGCAACCGCATAGAGCTGTCCAAAAAAAAAAAGTTAACCATGTCCCTTCATATTCAATTAATGTATAGTTAATGAAGAAGGAAAAAATAACCCCAAATCTCTTCTATCCTTAGGATTTACAATGAAGGCAAAGCAGTCTCTCTCACTGCAGGGATTACACACACAAACCTAAATACCAGTCACATGAGGTTTTACTCACAGGAGCTTCAGCAAACATATTTGCCAGGGTTGAGTGGTGAAGCAAGGGGGGAATCTGGATGTGCAGGACTGATGCAGTTTCCCAACTGCCAGGTCTGATGTGCAGAGGAGCACAGAGCTCACCTCCTGAAGCTGCTCAGCTGCTCTGAGGTCTGGGGGATGCAGAAGGGATTGACTTTTCCTTGTTCAGCTGGCCAAGCCCTTCAAGCTTAATCTACAGTTCAACCCCACTGGGGTTTAGTTAAAAAAAGTTTTTTTACTTTTTAAAAGTTTTTACACCTTCAGAGAGGCTGGGAAAATAGACCATTTCCACTTCCAGCTTTTTGCCCAGTAGTATTTTAATTGCATCCAGTGAGGATCCAGATGTCCTCCCCAGTCTGGTGTGAATTCACTGCTTTCTAGAGGGTGGTTATACATGATAAGAAGGCAAAGCAGTGCCTTCAGACATATGCATATTACATAGTTTCTGTAGAATGTCCCTGTAGACAATAACTGCAAGTATGGATAAAAATTACTGTACTTTCAAAACATAACTATGATCACATGCTTCACTGACCTGGAGTTGTGTTGGTTGAAGTCTTGCCCATGGTTTAAGATATTTTAAACAATCTGGAGATACCAACTCAAGCCAAGAAGCTGCAGCACTGAATCTAGGCCAACTGCATCCCTGCACTTACCAGTTATCAACTGCACTGATAAGAATCATGCTTCTTATCAAGAGCTGGCAACTTAATACACACAGAAACATGAAGAAGTGCTGAGTCCTTTCAATAGGGCTACATGAAAAGCCTTAAGTAGACTATATTTCTTCACAACAAACATACTGTCAGGTAATACCACAGCTATTAGAAATTATTTACTGAATAGAAAAATACGATTTTTCGTTCCCCACATAGTAAATAGTATTTCTTCCAAGGGAGAGAAAAAGCACAGGGCAGCTGTAAGTTCATTTCTTCTGAATTCACAGTTGCAAATAATAAAAGTTCACAGCAAGAACTTTCTCTTCCAGGATGAAGCAGAAACATCCAGTTGCTAAAAGTACAAATCTTGTCTTCGGTCTTGAATCTGAATACCTGAAAGACACAACAGGACTGTCAAACAGCACAGCCCATGCAAAAGATGTTGTGCAAACAAAATTGCACCTTTGGGTCTGATGCAAGAGACTAGACTATCCTTTACTAGAATAACCAGAATGACCCATCCAATGTATCCCAAAATATTGCACGTCAAAGAACTAACATCAGGTTATGACACGGTCTCAACAGAATAATAAAAATAGGGAAGCCTGAATGCTTTGGGAATATTTTCTTATAACAACTCTGCCAGCAGTGTGGGGGGTTTGTGGGTGCAAACTGCAGTAATGGGAGGACACAGGTCCAGCAGAGATCTCATCTGAAGCCAGGTGTTTGGATGATGTTATAGCCACCGTGGGGTTAGAAAACCATAATATCTCATTTGAATAGAATGTTTTCCCTCCTCTTTGTTAATATAGCTATGGGGGGTGGTGTGGAGAAAGGCAAGCTTTTGAAATACAGTCTGGAAGCAACCATGGAAGCATCTTTAATCCTGTGTAAGCAAGGCAGCTGGCCTTCATAGGTGAGCATTAATTTGTTCCAATGCTTCTGGTTTCATTACTCACCTGCAGTGGTATGGCTTACACTGGGATTTTCTGGGCCCTGGTAAGAGCTTGCTTTCCTCTCTTAAAGAAAAGAAAATATTAAAGATAAGCAGAGATTCAACACAGAGCTAAAAGTAGTCAATAGTTTCTAAAGAAACCTTGTGCTTTTACAGCCCAGCCTATAGCACAGGTGCTGGGGAGCTCTGTGCTGTCTGGCACAGCAATATACACTTCCATAAATATAAATATCAGCTGTTCTTAAACATGACACAGCCCGACAAAAAGTATATTTAACAGCTAGAGCCAAGAAGCTGGGACTCCCACAGCCAGACTAGATGCACACATCCCAGGGACCTGCCAAAGCCTCCCTGCAAACATGGGCCAGGCACTGCTTCTCTGTTCCTTGCTCAATCAGAACGTGCACAGTGTTACACGTGGGGTGTTCTAAGGCTCCCTGAATATTCAGAAAGGCCCTGTAAACATCCTGAAAGAAAATTCTGTAATTGGTGATGGTTTAAATTAAACACCAAGCTGTTAAATTTCTATTTTTTTTTATTTTTCCCCCACTCATTTTCTTTCTGAGATTTTGAACACTCTTGTGTTCACTCTTGTTAGCACTTCTTGCCTTTTCAGATCCCAAGACTAGTTTCATGAAGCATCTCTTTTTTGGAGGAGGAGTCAGTTCCTCAGGCTCCCCAGCCTTGCTGGGCTCACATTGCCCCCTTGGGGAAGAGGGCACCTAACTCTGTTCTTAAATTAAATCCTAGAAATCCAGACAGTGTCTTTAAAGTAATTAGCCTGTTGTTTCCTACCTATTGCCTGTAGGTATAAATGGTAGTTTTGGCCCACGTTCTGCCAAATTCCTGCTGATGCAGTTTAGAAAGCAGGTAACCAGTATTTCACAGCTGGTTATTCATCAAAACCTAAGACTCAGGATCACTTCAGAGCTGGTCCTCTTTTGTCTAGAAGCACAGGGTAGGACACACTGTATTTTTCCAGCAGACTCCCTAAACAATTTCACAACCCTTTTTCCTGGAGCCCAGAGCCAAGCTGCCCATGTGGGTGATGCCCAGGACCAGCAATGCAGGTGTACCCTCCCAGGGCACCAGGGCTCTGGCCAGGAAGCTTGAGCTCAGAGAGCTTCTCAAAGGCAGAATTGACTCACAGGGGAGCAATTTTACCCAGCAGCCTAGATGCTGTGTGGACATGGTGTCTGGTTGGCATGGTGTCAGCTAGATCCCAGTCTCTTTTCACTTGCACCCTGTGATAGGACAAGAGGCAATGGTAGCAAGCTGACACCCAGCTCAACATGAGGAAAAAACTTCACTGTGAGAGTGACAGAGCCTGGAACAGGGACAACCTGGGAGGTTGTTTAATCTTCTCTAGAGACTTTTAAGACCCAACTGGATCTGTTCCTGTGTGGCCTGCCCTGGGTGTTCCTGTGCTGGCAGGGGGGGTTGGAGTCAATGATCTCCAAAGGTCCCTTCCAACCCCTATCACTCTATGATTAGCTTATTGGAAATGGACTTCAGTCACCAGTCATCCTTCTTTTGTGTGCTGGCAGTACCTGGGATTGGTATTCCTGCTGGTTGTCAATAACTAACCAACAATTGATGCTTCTGCATGAATTGCATTAGCTGTGGGAAGTGCAGTGCAGACAGCAATTGGTGTCTGACACACTGGGCAGTGGTGCTTCATGGAAGGCAGCAATTAGCTGGGAGATAAGGCAGGGCAAGTCTACCAGCCCCTTTACCCTAGTCCTTCCAGCTAGACAGAGACTGGGGAGGGAGAGGAATCCCTTGTCTTTCTGGTGAGGGCTGCAGTTAGTTTCACATCTTGTGTTCAGAATACCTCTAATGCCCTACATGGGAAGGGAGGTTGCTCAGGGCTTGTACCTGGCTGCTCCTTTCTGGTCACAACCATATCTGCTACCTACAAGGTAGAGATCATCAAAACACTGTGGATTTTACTTGCACTTAAAATATCCCATTAATGTCAGAGAGAAGGTGAAATGCTGTGCAAGTGGGCCATGCATATTTTTAATGAAGCCATACTACATGGCTAATCAATCCCAAGCAGCACAGTGCACAGCATGAGCTAGCCACTGAAAAAGTTTCTGTGAGCTGCAGATGACTCCAGTCAGACAACCTTCGAAGCAGACTGCATTGTTTTCTCCCTACATAGGATGCCATCAAAGAATAAAGTGACAGTATTTCCTTACCTCCCCCAGGAGCTGAACTTTGACTTATATTTTGTAACCTAGTAGGTCCAGTCATACAAGCAGAACTCGAGTGTTGCTTCATGGTGCATTCCTGCAGGGATGCCAGGCACCTTTCCTGTTGCAGAAGCCCAAGAAGAGAACCATATTTCCTGTCAGAGATGGGTTCATCTCCCACATGCAGGTCAGGCAAGGCATGGTGATACACAGAGCTGGAAACACTGGGAGTCCCAATCGAAGGGAAGGGCCATGAATCTGAAGGTTGAGTTGGATGACTCCTCAGAGCTGATGGCTGGTACTGCCCTGCCACAGCAGCAGCAGGAAAACTCAGACCAGAAGTTGACATGCTGGTAGCAGAAGATGATGGGTACGGTTTGGAGCAATGTGAAGAGAAATTCCACTGATGGGGAGACATGCTATCTACTGAAAAAGAGAAAGAAACATCTGAAGTCTCATCAGTTCTTACTTTTTTTCCAAGGAAAATTCTAATGCACTTCTAAGGGAACATTACCAGCTTGCATATCCATTTTTAAAGAGATGTATATTCACTTTTGTGCTGCTTTTTTGAAAAATCAACAGTGAATTCATGCTACAAGCAGCTCAAACCACCACCACATAACTATTACAACTTGTTTTCTTACAGACCACTAGCATAGGAAGGGTTTTAACAACTGCAAGCTTAGACAAATATATTTTTTTCAAACCCAACAAACTGTCATAATACACTTAATGCATCTGACAGTGATAGAGGCTTTTGGGCAGAAAACAAGGACCTGGTCCTGACAACAGGCACAGCTTGGAAAGCATCTCAACAAGCACAAGCTGGGTTTAACCCAGCCACATAATCCAGGGCTTTTCATTATTTTCTTGTTTTCTGTTTACACAAAACTCCAAATGCAAGCAAGCTGTCTGAAATTCCTCAGTGAGATCTAGTCCCCCCTGTCTGACACCATGCTCAGGGATAGAAAGCAGCTCACCATTCTTCAGGACAACAGTCTCTCCCTTCTGCTTTGTGCTCAGGTCTTGGGGGTTCTTGGCATTGCTTAGAGCTCTAGAAAAATGTTCATCTACCACACTGTTAATATCCCCTTGGAAATATGTAAATACAACACTCTGAGACCCCCATTCTGTTTTCACAGGTTCTTTGCTTTTACATGGCTTTGCAGAGAGTTTCCTTGTTTCTTCCATTTTCAAAAACCAACGGCCCCTGCCAAAAAAAAAAAAGAAGAAAAACAAAATCCAACCAACAAAACAATACCAGACCAGTCAAAGAAATACTATTCAACTTAAAGTGCACAGTCAGTGGTGAGTTCATCTTCCTTCTGAAACTGGTAGGGCCAGAAGAACTATTACTAGTAAGATTAGATTCTTTATCTGTGTTTCTGTTTCTTCCACGCAACTTTAATTTCCTGAGTATGTACTTCTAACAAAATACTTTTAAGTATGAAACCAAAGGTGAAGTCTTTCAATAAATAAATATTTCATTTTTTTCAGAATAGTGATGGGAGTCCATTGCTCCCAGTCAGACAAACTGAGACCCATTTGTCTTCAACTCATTCACAGCAGTGTCTTTTGAGACACTAAGTTTGATATACCCAGTACAATACACAACAAGGGATATTGCATCTTCAAAGCAATGAGTGGCTCAAAATGGTTCAGAGGGTACCAACCTCATAGGGGTTACCTGTAAATGCCACAGGATTGTCTCTATTGAAAAAGAAATGGGCACATCTATTCACCATTTCTCACTCTGCCTTCATCCAGCTTGATAACTCTGGGTTTAGGACCTAGTAATGTGCAAACCTACCCTGAGGATGGAAGTGAGCTAAAAGAACTGACAAATAATTCAGAGTTGGCATTAGCCCTGGATGAAGTTCAAGGTGAACTTATCTAAATGCTTTGTCCATGTCTGGATTTTCCATTGGTCAAAAAACCACACTGGCTCAGTGGAATAAAAAAAAATTTTAAAAAAATAAATAAAGGAAAGAAAAAGTATTCATTGGAACTTTAACAGTAACTTTAGATAAGTTTGAAGTACCTTGATAACTGTCAGTACAGATCTCCCCAAGGAAAAGACTTCTGAGAGCAGTTAGCTAATTCACCTGTAAGAAAAAAGACATTCAGATTACATTATTGGAAATTCATATTATGGCAAATTCAAGTATTAAAAAAATAATTATTTTTTGTTGTTGTTTGAAATAACTTACCCAGGAATGTGGTGGGTCTCTCAGTTGGTAAAAACTCTGGTAGCAAGACTGATAAAACCCACACTGTAGCTCAACCAGAAATTGTGTATTTAAGGCAGAAATGATTCTAAAACAGTTTGCAGGACATCAACAAAAGACTGTAAACTCCTTTTTGTTCTCCTTAAAAACCTCTGCTGCCAGCTATGATAACAGTAGGACAAGGAATGTCACTGTTTGCCCTGGAGAAGCATCATTTTCCTGTATTTATGCCGTTTCTGGCCGCAGGGGAGCTAGTTCTAGCAGAGCTCAGGTCCTGCTGATAAATTGGGTTTAGAAACACCCAGGCTCTGGATGCAGTGAGAAGTGCCTGCTGTTTCTGTTGAATTTTCCAGTCTCATTGACAGCTCATCACCACATAGCATCATTTACCTTGGTAGCAAAGAGAAGGCTGTTATTTTTTCAGAGGCCAGGGAAACGTTTGGCCAATAGATGTTGTATCAGGCAAAACCTCATGAATCATTAGATTTGTGTTTCCATCCAGCTAGCCCAGCAACATGCAGTGTTGCTTAACCTATTCTGATGTATTTATCTGACTTCTAATCACAAATGCTTCTTCAGAAGCTTCCTAGTAAACACTGCACTCACCTGTGTCCCAAAGGGCATTCTGAAATACCTGCAAAGGCTACCTCCAAATGGTCTCTCAGTGGTTCCTACACATCAAGAGACTGTTTGGGCTGCAAAGCCAAGTATTCATATGTTAAGAAACATGAGGATTAAGGTTGTTCAGCCATTAATCATCTCCTTGTGTAATCCTAAACATTCACCTACAGAATTCTTGTCCTTGTTTATAATTTGCTTCTATGTCTAGTTTTCTAGGCATCTTCTCTGCTCAGTTCTCTCCCCCTTCATGATCCCTTGTTTAGCTAGCCCAGGTCTCCTGTCATCAACTACCAATTTATGGTCAAACTCAAGAGTTCCTCCATCCTTATCTTAAAACTTCAATTGCTTTGCCCTTCTTTCATCCTTTCCCAGCTCCAACATCTGGTCCACCTGAACGTGGTGGTGGGGATTGGACAAATACCAGTTAGGAAGTTTAAGGGGATACTCTGCAGCAGTCATCTGATTCAGAAGACAGTCTTTCAGAATTTTGAATCTGACCAAACTTTCCCAAACACACAAAGTTTAAGCCAACAAACCTCCCTCTCAATGTACAGGCACCTTCCAAAGGCCCACGAGGGAAGCAGGAACTAGAACAATCCAGCCAAAAAAAAATAATGGAAGAACTTCAAGCACAGGAAGAGACACTATTTAGAAGCAACCCAGTGTTTAGGGTAAGAAACTTTCTGGTTGCTCAGCTGGAGGCCAATGATTGCCATGGAAAATTCCAAGGCAAGCAGCAAGAGCTCAGCAAAGTCATCAGCAACCATATGGCTTGAGGAAGGACAATGTCAACAGCAAACAGCAAAGCTGCTCTGCCTGCACTGCTCAACCACTGCACATCAATGTACAATTTAAAAAGCATTAGCTCCGGCCCAGAGGTCTATTTTTCCTGCTCCTCACCCTGTGCAAGGCAACCACTGCATCTTTCTACCACTTCATTAACATGCTTAGCTTGCTCGAGACATTAATTGGAAGCTCCTTCAGCACTGCTTATTGGCCCGTGCCAGCTGTTAGGTTTGTGGGAATTGTGGCCACAGCAGTTACAGTGCCAGAAAAATTATACACTTTTTTTAAAAGAAAGAACAGCCACTTAGCTAGTTTCTCAATTCCCTAAAAATCCTCTTGTGCTTTCCAAGAAGTAGTCATAAGAAGGCTGGATATAACCTGGGTTACATCTCAGTCCTCTCAGTGACCCACATGCACATGAGGAATCTGATGAATCAAGCAGAAGGGCTTAAGACTTGGAGCATTGTGGTCTTCATTACCTGAGCTCCCCATTCTTCCATCTGCCAGCAGGAAGTCTGCAAAAAAAGGCAGAAATCTGTGTCTGCCACAAACTGTGGTCAAAATATTATAGAAGCAGTGAAGCTCAGAGTGAAATGGACTCAGCTCCCCTCACGATACTCTCAGAATGGGTTAAATATGCAAAATAGCACGAATAACTGTCCAAGTTATTTGGCCTTGGGGCAGAAGACAGAATAGAATCATTAAGGTTGGAAATGACCTTCAAAATCAAGTCCAAGTGTCTACTAAATACTCTTAGGATCACTAAACCATGACCTGAATGCCACATGGAGATGTTTTTTGAACACCTCCTCCTGGGATGGTGACTCCATCACCTCCCTGGACAGCCTGTTCCAGTGTCTAAACAAGGATGCATGGGCAAGACAGGCTACAGAGACATGGCTGTTGACTGCTCATGGCAGGTGACTACATCACAAGATTTTTCACACTCTCCACCCTTGCTAGTAGTACAGAGGATGGAGCCAGACTTTTCTCAATGTCATCCAATGACAGGACGAGAGGCAATGGGTGCAAGTTGGAGCACAGGAGGTTGAGGGGAAACACAAGGAAGAACTTTTTCTCAGTAAGGGTGACAGAGCTCTGGAACAGGCTGCCCAGGGAGGTTGTGGAGTGTCCATCTCTGTAGACATTCCAGACCCACCTGGATCTGTTCCTGAGTAACTTGGTCTAGGTGCCCCTGCTCTGGCAGGGGAGTTGGACTAGATGATCTTCTAGCTCCCTTCCAGCCCCTAATATCTATGAATCTATGAATCAGACAGGGAACTCTGGTTTCTAGATCATGCAGCCCAAAACAGCTTAAAAAAACCAATATCAAATCCACTTCCAAATATGAGGCAACAGCTTCACAATCAGTTCTCTTCCACCAATCTGAAGGAGCACTGGGGAAAGCCAGGGAAGGTTTCTCCTACCTCAACTCTCCGTCCGGAGCCGTGTCACGCCCGCGGGATGCCCGGGCTGCGGGAGGGTCATGCTGTGTCCAGCTGCTGGGACCCTTCCCCCGGCAGGCTGCCTGCACTCCAGGGGACTGCAGGAGGAGACAAGCTCGGTGCTGAGCTCCCTGCTGAGCTCCCTGCACTCTTTCTAGCCTCTAGCTGCCTGTGGGGAGCTAGGCGTTCCCTTCAGCCCATCCGCGAAGAATGCATGAAATGCACTCCAACGAGTCCACCAGGTTAGGAGGTTTCAGGAATGAGGAAAATAGGATTGTAAGTAAGGGTTTGTTGTTTTGTTTTGTTTTTTTTTTATGACAACGTGTACACAATAAAGACATCTGGACTTTGGATGAGTTTAGTTCAGATAAACAAGGCAGAGAACCGAACTTGGCCAGAGAGAGAAGTGAACTGAACTGACTTTCCATGCCAGTCCATGGCATGGTCAGCATGTGTTGCCACAAGTGTCTGCAAGAAGGGCAGGATGATCCATCTCCATCCCAGAGCAGCTGGGTGGCCAATTTCCACTCTTCTTCACTGGATCTGTTGAAAGGATTACAGAAATCTTTCAGAAAATCAAAATACCATTTTTGGTAAAGGCTACAATAGCAAGAAATGGAGTTGAGGGTTGTGTTGTTTTGGGTTGGTTTCTTTGTAGGAATGTTACCAAAATGACCAAATTGCAGAAATGCTGAATCACAGTTAAATCTGCCAGTCTCAGCTGGGGGAACCAGTCACTGAAATGGTGACATTTTCTCTTTTAAGCAGTGTTTGTTTACTCACCCAGAAAGCAGCAGAGCACAGTCCAACTCCCTCTGCCATCTCCCAGCACCACTGAAGCACCAGGCTGTAAGATTTCCCAGGAGGGTGCTCAGGCTTTTATTGACACACACTTTGCATAACCACATTTCCATTGTGAGACAGCCTGGATTCCAGTCTATCAGCAGGGCAAGTGCCTTCAGCATCTCACTCACCCCCTTTCCCCAACTGCTTCATCTAGCTGAGATTTCTCCTGCTACAGCTTTCCATAGAATCATTTGGTTTTCATGACCTTCTCCAAGCATCTCCTCCCAGGCTGGCAGTTAGAGCACACAGAAGGATGTCAGGTGGCATCAGTTTAAAGCTCCTAGGTGAATATCTCAAAGACCTACCAGGGTTATCATCCATGCTCCTTTGTAGTTAAGAATTGAAACTGCTTTTTAAGCATTCAAAATGATAACTTCTGAATAAAATACTAAAAAAAAAAAAAAATCTTGATTTTTGAGAAGAAATTCTGCTTGCCCTTAACAAACACTCCCCCCAAACACGTTATTGATTTTAACTACAGGGTCTGCAGTCATTCCTCAGGCTCCTTTTATCTTCATCCAGGGGCCAAGTCAGAAAGGAGTCTGGAGATGCCACAGAGGGAACAAATCCCATGTCCCACTGGGGACAGGGGACCCCATCTGGAAAGCTCTGCCACACTAATGCACATGCCTTACAAACTGGGCACCAACTGCTATGGGATCTTTTCCCAGGTAAAAAAAAACCCCACAAATACATTCTCTCAAAACTAATCAGAAAAGACTTTTGTTCACGGGTTTGTTTATTAAAAAGGTAGTATAAACCACAACCCCTTTAAGAAACAAAATTGAAGACAAATCAAGGGATTCTCAGATGCTGTCACAGGTCTAGAAATGATTCAAATAAGATTTTTTTTTATGTTGAGTTTTCTAAAGGATAAGAAAGTGACCAATTTAACTTCTTGAAGGAAAATAACCTGTCAGAAAAATTCGAAGTCAACTTGCTGAAAAGTTTAATCTAACAATATTCTTTCATATTACAGAATGAGCAAAAAAACAATCTGCTGCAAAAAGATTTCATAATTCTAGAAATACTTTACAGAACTTTCAGAGTATCCTGACAGTGAAGACTTCAAGCCTTGTATAATGAGCACTAAAATATACACAGGTCAAACCAACACAAGAACACAACTTACATAATTCATTTCTCATACTGCAGTATGTTTCCTCAAATTCAGAGCTAAAAAGGAGAATTTTAAATCCAAATCTACAGGGTTTTGTTCTTAAAAAGTTTGGTCAGGTCATAAAGTTGAAGAATTCAGGGTATGGGTATCAATTTTGCTGGAAAAATTAAAGGTATGTTTGGGTTTCTATCAAGCATCCTTTACATTTTCTTAAGTTAATTAAGCTAAGTAATTGTAAATAATCTAACTGAACAATGTCTAGGACATGGCTTAGCTAAAATGCACTGCATTTAACATACTAATGACTTTAAGTGAATTGCAATCCTTCTACAAAATGTAAGTTGTACAAGGGACTGAAATTCAATTTAAAAAAAAGTAATTAAAAAAAGTCAGCAGGAGAATAGATCAACATTTTGATGCAAAATGAAACTGAATTCTCTCTTTACAGCTGTAGATGAACACTGGAGAAGCCCTGACAACTTGGCTGCCTCTTCTTTTGGGGCTTGTTTCCAATACCAACACCTTGGCCATGCTCTCAAGACACTTTTAACTCCCAATTACCTTGCCAGCAAACCACTGAACACTATTGGATTGTGAAGCAAACTACCCATGGAAAGTGATTACCTTTGGCAAAGGGTGCTGAAGGAGCAGTTGGTGAAGACTCTGTCCCTGCTGTTGGATTTTAGTGGCTTCACATCCATTTTGCCACAGTGTGAATGAGTAAAACAGTTATTTCTCTAGCTCAAAACTGAGCAATGATTACCCACAAGTGGCTTCAACCTGCTGCTGGTTGCCACTTGCAATAGAGGGAAGGAGATGCTGGTCTTAAAATGAACCTCTCACCAAAGGCCTAGGGATGACAGAGCATGAAGAATACTGAACCTGAGGAAATTAAGCAAAAAACTTGATTTTGTCACTGCTAATGAGCAACACGAGTCATTAGAAAGCATTTTTAATTACAGGACAAATGCACTGGGGTTTTAATTTCTTACCAATTGATGATCCTCGGTCAGGAAAGCAGAAAAGGCATCTAAATTTGAAAAGCAACTCAGCTCATTTAGCTTCAGATTTCTTAACATTTGTTATTAAACATTACTGCTCTATAATAAAAGGTTTTCATAATCATACTTCAAAATAGTAATTTTAGCTTTTGTGAAAATTTTTAATTCATGTTCAGGTTGATTTATAAAAATTTGTGTAATCTAAAAAGGCAAAACATCAAATGAAAACCTGCTGAAAAGAAAGTCACAGCTGCATTAACCTCTCCTTACACTATTAAATGTCTCAACAGCTCAATGAATAGTTTATAAAAATAGATTTTTACATTTCACTGGGGAGTAACAGAGGTAGACAAAAGGAACAGACCAGTTTGAGTGTAATGCCACACTTCAGAACAATGGATTTTCATGGAAAAACAGCTTTTATTTTCTCAAGAATCCTAGTTAATAAGAAAGCCAGGAAAGCATTTGGTCTCAGTCTTTGTTGGTGCTCTGCAATTCAGTGTGAAGTCTAAAGAAAAGGTGAGAAGACTAACAGCAGTTTGACTTTGGAAGCAAGCCAATCAAATTTGCACATAAACTGGAGAGAGGAAGGTTACTGCACATAGAATTATTCTTTATTTTTCAGTCTTTTTTTCAAACACTAACACTAACCTTATTTTTTAGATCTGATACCATGATAAGGCTTCATAGAACTGTACAATATTTATACATTTGTCAATAGTTTTCTATGTGAGTTGCAATTCCACTGTAAAACAGGTGATTTAACTGTGTAGAGTGTTATATGACTAGGCTCTAAAAAACAAACCCAAACAAAAAAAGCTAACAATACAAAATAACAGATCTAAAGCCTGGAGGCTGGAATAAAAAAAAAATAAAATGAGAACTGAAAACACCACCCACCACATTAAATTACACTCTTGATATGCAAAAACTTCCATCCCTCAAAGGTCTGTGGTGCTTATTGCCAACCAAAATAACTAAAGGCAGAACCAACACAACCCAGAGACATGATCTGAATGGGGCACTCCAAACAGTACAGCTCCAAACCAGGTGGTATTGCAGATTCTCTGATGTTTTCAAACACTTGTTCTGCTGAAATGTACATTTCACACACTTGTAAAGATGAGAAAAAAGCCTTTCTCAGCTAGCAAGAGTTGCAGCTCCTCTCTGTAACACAACTCAAAACTGGAAATTTGTCTTGCCAGCCTATAATGAGACCTCAGACTTTTAAAACCCTGAATTTGAATATCACCTGTGTTGTAAGACCAGATATTTTGTCACCAAAAAAAATAATGATATCATTCATAATTATGGTGGCAAGTGTTAACAGATGCTCTGGTTGCCATACATATTAATTGTTTATTAAAAAACCAAACCAAACCAGAGTACCATGCATNCCAATACCAACACCTTGGCCATGCTCTCAAGACACTTTTAACTCCCAATTACCTTGCCAGCAAACCACTGAACACTATTGGATTGTGAAGCAAACTACCCATGGAAAGTGATTACCTTTGGCAAAGGGTGCTGAAGGAGCAGTTGGTGAAGACTCTGTCCCTGCTGTTGGATTTTAGTGGCTTCACATCCATTTTGCCACAGTGTGAATGAGTAAAACAGTTATTTCTCTAGCTCAAAACTGAGCAATGATTACCCACAAGTGGCTTCAACCTGCTGCTGGTTGCCACTTGCAATAGAGGGAAGGAGATGCTGGTCTTAAAATGAACCTCTCACCAAAGGCCTAGGGATGACAGAGCATGAAGAATACTGAACCTGAGGAAATTAAGCAAAAAACTTGATTTTGTCACTGCTAATGAGCAACACGAGTCATTAGAAAGCATTTTTAATTACAGGACAAATGCACTGGGGTTTTAATTTCTTACCAATTGATGATCCTCGGTCAGGAAAGCAGAAAAGGCATCTAAATTTGAAAAGCAACTCAGCTCATTTAGCTTCAGATTTCTTAACATTTGTTATTAAACATTACTGCTCTATAATAAAAGGTTTTCATAATCATACTTCAAAATAGTAATTTTAGCTTTTGTGAAAATTTTTAATTCATGTTCAGGTTGATTTATAAAAATTTGTGTAATCTAAAAAGGCAAAACATCAAATGAAAACCTGCTGAAAAGAAAGTCACAGCTGCATTAACCTCTCCTTACACTATTAAATGTCTCAACAGCTCAATGAATAGTTTATAAAAATAGATTTTTACATTTCACTGGGGAGTAACAGAGGTAGACAAAAGGAACAGACCAGTTTGAGTGTAATGCCACACTTCAGAACAATGGATTTTCATGGAAAAACAGCTTTTATTTTCTCAAGAATCCTAGTTAATAAGAAAGCCAGGAAAGCATTTGGTCTCAGTCTTTGTTGGTGCTCTGCAATTCAGTGTGAAGTCTAAAGAAAAGGTGAGAAGACTAACAGCAGTTTGACTTTGGAAGCAAGCCAATCAAATTTGCACATAAACTGGAGAGAGGAAGGTTACTGCACATAGAATTATTCTTTATTTTTCAGTCTTTTTTTCAAACACTAACACTAACCTTATTTTTTAGATCTGATACCATGATAAGGCTTCATAGAACTGTACAATATTTATACATTTGTCAATAGTTTTCTATGTGAGTTGCAATTCCACTGTAAAACAGGTGATTTAACTGTGTAGAGTGTTATATGACTAGGCTCTAAAAAACAAACCCAAACAAAAAAAGCTAACAATACAAAATAACAGATCTAAAGCCTGGAGGCTGGAATAAAAAAAAAATAAAATGAGAACTGAAAACACCACCCACCACATTAAATTACACTCTTGATATGCAAAAACTTCCATCCCTCAAAGGTCTGTGGTGCTTATTGCCAACCAAAATAACTAAAGGCAGAACCAACACAACCCAGAGACATGATCTGAATGGGGCACTCCAAACAGTACAGCTCCAAACCAGGTGGTATTGCAGATTCTCTGATGTTTTCAAACACTTGTTCTGCTGAAATGTACATTTCACACACTTGTAAAGATGAGAAAAAAGCCTTTCTCAGCTAGCAAGAGTTGCAGCTCCTCTCTGTAACACAACTCAAAACTGGAAATTTGTCTTGCCAGCCTATAATGAGACCTCAGACTTTTAAAACCCTGAATTTGAATATCACCTGTGTTGTAAGACCAGATATTTTGTCACCAAAAAAAATAATGATATCATTCATAATTATGGTGGCAAGTGTTAACAGATGCTCTGGTTGCCATACATATTAATTGTTTATTAAAAAACCAAACCAAACCAGAGTACCATGCATACTTCTGAAAAAAATAGGAAACTCAGAGCACAAAGTTTGAAAATACAAATTTTCAGAGTTTTATGAATACTTCAGGATGGAAATATAAGAATTAGCATCTATGATTTCTTGCAATCCAATATGAATTAAAAGAATTCAAAAGATCCCCCTTACAAATATGCACTAATCACCATCCATATGAACAGTGTGCTATGGATTTAGCACTGTTAGTTTAATTGTTTAGTGCCTAAATCCACATTCTTCTATCCTTAAGTATCAAAATAACAGGATTCCAAACTAATAATAACTATGACCAAAATCTCTCCCCCAGTTATTTCTGAAAGCCTGCCACTTAAGAAATCTAAAGTTAGAATGTCTTCTAAATACTTGCTTTTGAAAATATTTCTCAGAGGGCTGGCATTTGGGTTTTTTTCCCCATATAAAGAGTATGATTTGAAAGTTGATTTTCATGATTTCTAACTTTTGCACAACAAATGCAGTTCAAGTTGCCAAAAGCCTTTATGAAATATGGGAGAAGCTCCCCACTCTGAAGAGCACTTAAGGCTAAACTAAAATGTTAGAACTCAAACTCATCATTCTAACAGAGTTAAACAAAACCCTTCAGTCTAATATTAAAGCAAAAACTAAAAGCCAACACATCAATCAGAAGCCTATTTTGCATACATACTGCATACAGACCACGAGAGCTCAAGATCACTCTTATTTCATTCCTGCCTAGAATGTGTGTGCTCAGCCATTTCTACTCTCCTTGACACAATTCCAGCCTCAACAGAACCAAACAGGGGAAGAAAAAACACAATTCAGCAAGTGCTGTGTTTTCCTAAACCATCTTCACTCAGTTTGCCTTCTGCTGGCCCTGGCAAAGTTTGTTTTCCACTTCAAGGTTGCAATTTGGTGCCATGCCCACCATTTGCTACCTAAAGCACAGCAACACATCCAGTGCAATGCACTCACCCTATACACACCATCAAATGATCCAAAGTACTCAGGACAAGAATAATTTGGAAGGGTGGGGTATTGAGTTCCAAGGGGTACAGAAAATTAAGGGTAAAATCCACAAATCTTGTAATAGCTTTGCATTCTTTGTTACACAGAGTTACATCAACTTAAGGGTTGGAACATATTTCACACTTAGATAATGGAACACTGACAAGCATAGTTAGAACAAAAGAAGCCTGATGAGATTTACTGCATTCTTGGCAACTCGAGTTACTTTACCTGAACAGCCAATTAATACAAACTTTTAGAACCTCATTAAATACTTCTAATGAAAACTTCAAAGCACACAGTTGATGACATTCTAATATGCATATATTCATATGAATATTGTCAGCAGTCACCCTGAAGAAAGGGATAAACTCAACCACCACCCTAAAAACCATGCTTTGATCAAGCATTAATGATGTTATGTGTCTGCTTCAGTATCACTGCCTGCCAGGCTGCTGTCTGTAGAGGGAGCACCATCTTCATTAATGCCCTCACCATTATTCTCCCTCTCAGGGGCTGCATTTCCACCCTCCCTGGCAGAGGCAGGGTCTCCAGCAGGCTGCCTGCCCCCGGGCACTTTAGCACTGCTGGCTGCAGAGCTGGGTGTGGTTTGCTGCTCCTTGGCATCAGGATCCTCTAAAAACGACCCCCACACTTTGAGTCTTTCCTCCCTTTCTCTGGCAGTCTCCTCCACCTATGAAGAGATGTTTATGCACATCATTACAAAGCCATGAATATTTACTCAGAAGGACACAAACACTTTGCACCAACATCCCCAGACCTCCCCAGGCCCTGCTGACTGAACTCACAAGCTGTGCCCCCAGTGGCTAACCCTCTAACATCCCCAACACACTGTTTTTAACATCAAATGGCTCCTTTAAATTTTTGCTAAATTAAATAACTAAGGATTTTATTGGTTTTTGAGACATTCTAGCAGCTTTGAGGGGAAACAAGATAGGGAGGGGGTGGGCAGGGGAAGATCTTAGGGATGGGAACACCAAGAGCTTCTGAAATTCAAACAGATCTACAGTTTTGGAGAAATATTTGATAAATTAGGACCATGAAAGGCTACCTGATAATCTGTTACACCATCCCATGTTTCAGCACTGAGCTGGCGGCCACCAAACCACCTTCCATTCAGAGTCAGCTTGCACAGATCAGCTTCTGTTGCTTCTTTAAATGACACAGAAGCCACACCATCAGGGTGCCTCTGGAAGGAGACAAAACTTTCATTTACTAGTTCTCTAGTGTGGTTTTATTCCAGTATTTATGTTGTGTTACAAAATCATTAAGGATTCTACACAATCATGTTTAAAAAATTAAATTTGCAAGTTTACACATTTTGTTTTATTGGTACACAGAACAATAAACAAATTGAATTTGAACACAGAGCAAAAATAAACTTGAACACAGAAAATAAACAAATGTTACAGCTACTCTAGATACACACATATGGGTTATGAACTTCAAACTTGTGACATGTATCCAAGTTACTGGGAAGAGTTTGCCTTCACATAGGCTGAAGCAGATTGGTGCTTAGAAATTCCTTTGCAAAACAGTTAATTTAAAAATACCAAAAGACTGTCAAGTTCCCATTAAATAAACACCAAAACCAAATAAATACTTCCACTCAAAGAATGCCAAATGCTTTTTGCACATTTACACACAACATCAAGTCTGTAACACAATGTGTAACAAATACCTACATCAAATATCAGAACCTTCTTTACTTGGCCAAACTTTTCACACTCTGTCCTCAGATCTTCTCTGATCTCATTTAGCACTAAGGGATCCTCCTGCAAAGCAAGCACACAGGTTTCATTAAACACAAGCATTTACTTCTCCCAGCTTTATTTTTGCCCTGTCACTGAGGGAATGCATCTCCCAATCTATTAGAAGTTCATAAAGTGAATGTTGGGGTTTTTTTTACTGCATTCTCAAAGCCACTTGAGAGCTGGAGTTGGCAGACAGCCCTTATTTGAATTTCATAAATGCTACTTAATTACTGAGGCTATTTTGTCTTGGTTCCACCATTCTAACACTAGCTACTGTTTACTCCTCTTTCCATCCCCAAAATGAATATTGTCAGGATACATACAGTGAAAATGCCAACTTGAAAAACACTCTTACCAACATCTTTTCCTTGCTTTTTTGAAAATGAATTTGAAGCAGATGCTTGGCACAGGAAAAAACTCTGCCTGAGCAGCAAGTTTCATTTTCACAGAATCACAGAATGTCAGGGGTTGGAAGGGAGCTAGAAGATCATCCAGTCCAACCCCCCTGCCTGAGCAGGGGCACCTAGACCAAGTCACCCAGGAACAGATCCAGGGGGGGCTGGAATGTCTCCACAGCAGGAGACTCCACAACCTCCCTGGGCAGCCCCTGCCAGGCTCTGCCACCCTCACTGGCAACAAGTTTGTCCTTGTGTTTCCCCTCAACCTCTTGCGCTCCAACTGACTCCCACTGCCTCTTGCCTGTCACTGGATGACACTGAGCAGAGTAATTTTGTTTCCATCTGCTTAGAATTCTTCTAAAATGCTTATGGCAGGAAGTTCAGAGAGTCTTCATCATTTAGCAAAGTGCCTCTTCCTACCTCAAAGTCCTTTGGGTGAAACATATTCCTGATAATAACGATGCGCTCGTGTCGCAGTCGAGTTGCTCCATCTTTCTTCTCAGGCCTCCAATCCAGCTGTCTAATGAAATGAAGCAACAGTAAGAAGATATTGTTGCGCCTCTCTTCAGTTTCTACAAGTATTTGTTGAAAAAAAATCATTAATTTGGCATCTCTTGCAACACAACAACTAAAAACATGCATTTTGACATAGAGTTCAGTTACTATTCAAAGCAAAATGCAACCCCGTCTGTCCACTTTTTTTCCAAACCAGTGGAGGTTTAAAATACCAGTTATGTTTTAAATCAAAGCATTTTCTCAGCAAACAGAAAAAATTAATCTTTAAATTCAAGTTTAAATAATTTTTAATTCATTCCAAGTATCAGCTCAGAGAGAGGAACCAGCTGCTACCAAGTAAAATAAAAATGTCCATTTTTACCTAGCATTTTGTGAAAAACACAGTTTTCTTTGATAAAATCTAACTGCTTTTATTTCAACAAGCATGCAAGAACACCTCCAGTCTTACACAAGCATGGCTGCAAGATGCATTCTGGTCCACAGTGTACAGTCACTGCCACAGCCTAACAGAACTCAGGGTATCTGTTCTGTGACTTTGCCTTCTTAGGAATAAATTATTTCTTGTGGAACTGCCTATTTCATAGCCTAGTACAAAAAAAAAAGCCACATCCACTTACACTTTTAAATCTCAAAATCTTAGGGGAGGGGGAAATCCTGTTTAAGTTCCTTCTCGTGGCTGCTACTTTAGCTGAAGAAAACTTGGATTTCCAATAGAGTTAGTTTTGCAAGTAAATTACTCTCTTCAACTCCAAAGGAACACCAACTCAAGTCAGTTTATTTACATAAATTGCTGTCAAATGCAATCTCATTATCATGCTTCTCTCCCCACACTGGAGACTTCTTACTGGAATCCTTGAGGCAGATACAGTTCAAACTACTTTTAATTTATAAGATATAAAATAACCTTTGCTCCCTTTAGTTACAACACAATCCTTCTGCATTACTATTAAAAACATTTAGTGGAATGCTGCTGTCATTAGAGGTCCTACATAGTCAAACTTCTTACTTCATTATTCCACATCTTCTTGGTTCCAAAAGGCAGAAAAGCAATTTCTAAGTGACAAAAGCAAGGAATCCAGGTACAATTAAAAAACCAGTATGTTTTATCCCACAAAGACATGTCTGGGATCTCTAGAGAGATACATCAGCATGTGCTCCTAAGGAAACCTGCATGTCTTGCCCTTTGCAACCAGTGCAGTATGGTACAAACAGCACGTGGACAGCCAGTGTTATTACCTTACAAAAGTGAGCCTAGATATTGTGTCAGAATTTGCACCCTCACACAAAGAAAAAATCATTTTATCTCACTAGAGTTGTAATATTTACTTCTGTATCTGAAAGTTCAGATACAGAAGTTCCCTCTGTAATATTTTGTCAGTCACAAGGATTTTCATTGTGTATTATTAAAGCTGTTTCACTGTCAAGCAATACTTCATTATTTGTATAACTCAGACAGCATGTGCAAGAAAGCAGTGTTTCACTAACAGATTTAGTATTCAAGCAAGATTTTACTGAAAAAAATACAAACTTCTGCTGTTGAGACAACTTCTTCTTGTAGTCTTTACATTTCTTCTTCTTTTTGCTTGCATCGTACTCCCCCTTCAGCTGAAACTTTGCAACTTCAACGTGCAATTTATAGCCTCGAATTTCTGCCTCATCCAGAAGTCTCAGTGCAAGCTGAACTGATTCTTTCTATTTAAACACAAAAGAGAGCACAAGCTTTAAGCACGTGGCACAGACATCTTATTCCAATAGCAGTTAATTAAAAATATTGTGCTAAGAATCAATTCCCTGCTGCTGAAAACCATCATGTCCTAGCTCTTCCAAATCCCTTCACATGGAGCTGTCCACACTTTCTGCATCAAACCCAGTATTTCTGCACCAGTTATAGCAGATTAATGCTCCCCAAAGCAACTGCATACCTTGCTTTCAAATATATCATACAAACTCATCTGCAATGGTCAAACAAACTGATGAACTTAAAAATAAGAAGAAAAAAAAGTCAGGGGGCTGACTGTGTAGAAAGCTTTTTCAAGAATTAAGGCTGAAGATCTTAAGTAATTTTTAACCTTTTCCTAAAAGTCCTTTAGAGTGGAGACTATTTTTATACCTGTGCACTAAAAACAGCCTTAAATATTAAAATTACAACACTAGCAAAGACTACAAGGCATTGCATTTACTCTTGCCTGGTGCTTCTTGCAGAATTAAAGCAGACTGCACTTGCAAGCACTAACTTTCCAAAGGATTCACAAGTGAAGCATGTGAAGGAAGCAGTACAGGAGGAGATAAATGAGGTGCAAAGCAGAAAAGTAGACTTTCTGAAAGAAATCTTTACAATAGACACCTAAAGTCTAACTTAGATTAGATATTTCAAGGATTTTCTGCATATAATTCTGAAACAGTGGCCACAAATATCTTCAATTGGAAGTAAAACTGCACTTCAGTGCACCACTGACCTTCAGATAGCAGCAGAGGCCATCTCCTTTGAGATTGCCTTCCTTATCTTTGTACAGCTTAATTTTGTGTTCTTCTGTCTGAGGATCTCGCATAATGATGCCACATTTGGACATGACTTGGATAAATTCATCTTTTGTAATGTCTGGGGGTAAACCTGCAAAATAAAACAGAAAGCTTAAGTAAAAAAAATAAAATAAATTTTATTTTTTTATTCAATGATTTTTTAAATGCAAGATCTCACACTTCAGGATGATACTTTACATTGTGAGCAACCAATGGCCTTGAGACCAATGGTTTTTATATTACTTTTTAAACATTATTTCATAGCAGTATTTTGAAAAGCTTTTTACTTTTTAATAGGTGTATTTAATAGCAACATCACTGTGCTCCCTAATGTTCAGACCTAGAGCTTTAGTGCTATGATAGACATAGCAGTGGACACAATGGCCTGTACAAATACAATATCCTGCACAGGTTTGAAGTTCCACTGCACCCCTAGGGATCAGAGACACAAAAAAAACCCCAACCTACAAACAGATTACTATTTTCTCCACCAAAAAAATGCAATTAAAAAAGCCTTAAAGTCTGAATTTTGAATTTAGGACAAGGGAAAAAAAAAAGGAGTGGAGAAGAAAGTGATGTGAATGCTCTGGTTTGGCCTAGATCAAGACTGTTGAGAATTCAAGTGTGTGGATTTCTGTGACTGCTCAGAACCAACACATGTTCCTTTCTGCAAGCACCTGAAGTCAGCACCTCAGCATCCTAAACAGGTAAAGACCATAATAAATGTATAGGTAGCTTCAACTGAGCTTCCCTATACTTGCTCAGTCTATTCCCNTCATTAGAGGTCCTACATAGTCAAACTTCTTACTTCATTATTCCACATCTTCTTGGTTCCAAAAGGCAGAAAAGCAATTTCTAAGTGACAAAAGCAAGGAATCCAGGTACAATTAAAAAACCAGTATGTTTTATCCCACAAAGACATGTCTGGGATCTCTAGAGAGATACATCAGCATGTGCTCCTAAGGAAACCTGCATGTCTTGCCCTTTGCAACCAGTGCAGTATGGTACAAACAGCACGTGGACAGCCAGTGTTATTACCTTACAAAAGTGAGCCTAGATATTGTGTCAGAATTTGCACCCTCACACAAAGAAAAAATCATTTTATCTCACTAGAGTTGTAATATTTACTTCTGTATCTGAAAGTTCAGATACAGAAGTTCCCTCTGTAATATTTTGTCAGTCACAAGGATTTTCATTGTGTATTATTAAAGCTGTTTCACTGTCAAGCAATACTTCATTATTTGTATAACTCAGACAGCATGTGCAAGAAAGCAGTGTTTCACTAACAGATTTAGTATTCAAGCAAGATTTTACTGAAAAAAATACAAACTTCTGCTGTTGAGACAACTTCTTCTTGTAGTCTTTACATTTCTTCTTCTTTTTGCTTGCATCGTACTCCCCCTTCAGCTGAAACTTTGCAACTTCAACGTGCAATTTATAGCCTCGAATTTCTGCCTCATCCAGAAGTCTCAGTGCAAGCTGAACTGATTCTTTCTATTTAAACACAAAAGAGAGCACAAGCTTTAAGCACGTGGCACAGACATCTTATTCCAATAGCAGTTAATTAAAAATATTGTGCTAAGAATCAATTCCCTGCTGCTGAAAACCATCATGTCCTAGCTCTTCCAAATCCCTTCACATGGAGCTGTCCACACTTTCTGCATCAAACCCAGTATTTCTGCACCAGTTATAGCAGATTAATGCTCCCCAAAGCAACTGCATACCTTGCTTTCAAATATATCATACAAACTCATCTGCAATGGTCAAACAAACTGATGAACTTAAAAATAAGAAGAAAAAAAAGTCAGGGGGCTGACTGTGTAGAAAGCTTTTTCAAGAATTAAGGCTGAAGATCTTAAGTAATTTTTAACCTTTTCCTAAAAGTCCTTTAGAGTGGAGACTATTTTTATACCTGTGCACTAAAAACAGCCTTAAATATTAAAATTACAACACTAGCAAAGACTACAAGGCATTGCATTTACTCTTGCCTGGTGCTTCTTGCAGAATTAAAGCAGACTGCACTTGCAAGCACTAACTTTCCAAAGGATTCACAAGTGAAGCATGTGAAGGAAGCAGTACAGGAGGAGATAAATGAGGTGCAAAGCAGAAAAGTAGACTTTCTGAAAGAAATCTTTACAATAGACACCTAAAGTCTAACTTAGATTAGATATTTCAAGGATTTTCTGCATATAATTCTGAAACAGTGGCCACAAATATCTTCAATTGGAAGTAAAACTGCACTTCAGTGCACCACTGACCTTCAGATAGCAGCAGAGGCCATCTCCTTTGAGATTGCCTTCCTTATCTTTGTACAGCTTAATTTTGTGTTCTTCTGTCTGAGGATCTCGCATAATGATGCCACATTTGGACATGACTTGGATAAATTCATCTTTTGTAATGTCTGGGGGTAAACCTGCAAAATAAAACAGAAAGCTTAAGTAAAAAAAATAAAATAAATTTTATTTTTTTATTCAATGATTTTTTAAATGCAAGATCTCACACTTCAGGATGATACTTTACATTGTGAGCAACCAATGGCCTTGAGACCAATGGTTTTTATATTACTTTTTAAACATTATTTCATAGCAGTATTTTGAAAAGCTTTTTACTTTTTAATAGGTGTATTTAATAGCAACATCACTGTGCTCCCTAATGTTCAGACCTAGAGCTTTAGTGCTATGATAGACATAGCAGTGGACACAATGGCCTGTACAAATACAATATCCTGCACAGGTTTGAAGTTCCACTGCACCCCTAGGGATCAGAGACACAAAAAAAACCCCAACCTACAAACAGATTACTATTTTCTCCACCAAAAAAATGCAATTAAAAAAGCCTTAAAGTCTGAATTTTGAATTTAGGACAAGGGAAAAAAAAAAGGAGTGGAGAAGAAAGTGATGTGAATGCTCTGGTTTGGCCTAGATCAAGACTGTTGAGAATTCAAGTGTGTGGATTTCTGTGACTGCTCAGAACCAACACATGTTCCTTTCTGCAAGCACCTGAAGTCAGCACCTCAGCATCCTAAACAGGTAAAGACCATAATAAATGTATAGGTAGCTTCAACTGAGCTTCCCTATACTTGCTCAGTCTATTCCCAGCTTTTATTTTTATTATTATTTATTTATTGTTTCCATCTCCTTACCTAATAATTTACTTATGTATCTATAAAAACAAAGATTAAAATATTAAGGCATGTGAACTATCTGTGCACTATGATAAACTTGTCCTCATTATGCTGTTCCTTCATTGTTTTTCTTGGCTGCAGGTTACTTTAAAAAGTGACTTGTCTGACACAGCTCACAGAGCATCTCATTTAAAAACTAAAATCCTGGAGTAGATCCCTTCTATTACTTTCCCCCAGCTGCAATTCAAAGGCCACAAAGACATTCTGGAGTCAGGACCACAACTTTCAAGTAACAGATAAGAAGCCAGGAAGACAAATACAAGGTTGGGTTTTTTATTATGACCAAAAAAAAAGAGGTTCTTTGACCATCTTTAGCTCTAAGAATATAAATTTAATATAATAA
>VYZU01081187.1:1754-13998 GCA_013401355.1 Ceyx cyanopectus | reverse complement strand
CTTTGCCTTATTCTTTGCTGGGGATGGTACTCTCACTGTCTCTGCTGATTCTATGGGCCCTCAAAAGTATCCTAATCACATCTGTTCTGTATACTAGATGTAATCTACTTCTCAACCCTTTGGCTAACATTGGAAGCCGTCCTGGTTCTCCTGTTAAATAAGAGGTTGAAGGATTTTTCTTGTTCTGGGGAGTTTTGAAGAAGCATATTGTGTTGTGACGTTGCTAACAACTCTATGGATCTGACTTAAAGACCAGTTCAGTTAATACAAGTGATAATGGCTTGCAGATGGGTGATAAAGTCTTTTGGACATATTCTGGAAGACCAGAGTTACTGAAGTATTTCAAGAACAGGTTGGGCAATAACCTGACAATTACACTTGGTTTACTCAAGTGGTGATATGCTTTTAGGGATGGCTACAACCTTTCATCATTAATTTACACTAAGATAATTGAGAAACAGTAATCCAGCTGTTCAGTGAGGAAAAACTGTCTGTAGCTCTGCTTGAAAATTTGTCTGATTTTTAAGAGGTCATGGATCTAGCCCCAGCTATTGAAATGTTACTCTATGAGTCTGCATTGTGTGAACAAACTGGTGCTATGTTATTTGAGAGTGGTTTTCAGCTTTATAGTAGTCACTTACTAAAAGAAAAATAAATGAATTCTGGTTTATCTGGCATCTTTTACTGAAAAATAAAAAACCAACAACAAAACAATCTATTAATCAGTAGAGTTGGGTTTGCTTTTGTCTTTACCAAACATCTATACTTATCATATATTTTGGCCTTTATGTCACAGGCAAACAACCACTGAATTCAAGCAAATACTGAAGTCAAGCTTAAGAGGCAGGATTTCCTTTATTCACTGAATCATACCTATACTTCTTGTTAACTTTAGAGCAAAATCACCTTTAGTCTCCATCTCTTTATTTGCTATCAGAGACTGCAAGGAGAAAAGTCTAGGCTTATTCACAGGCACCAAGGCACAAGGAGATTTGATCAAACACAGTGAACTAAAATGGCAAGCACAAAGTTTTTGTGTCAAAGACTCAAAAGCCTGCTCAGGCAAAACACTACCCTTATGTCTTAGCTGAACACAAGAGTTTCCCAAACAGCAAGACACTGGCTTTAAGCACAAGGGCAGGTCAGCTGAATCTTAAAAATTAGTCTCATGCTATTTGGCCCAAAGCCTGGGCAATTGAACAAAATAAGTAAACCTAGATTCGCTTCCAGGTTAGTTGGCTAAGTGCTGTGGGGACTTTGCCTCTGTGGATTCATTCAGGAAATGTCATTTATTTTTCATAGCAACCGCAGCCTGTAGGTGCAAGAACAGGATAAAAGGGAAGAAAAAGAAATATTTACAGTTGATATTTTTTTTCACTTAGCTTTCACACACAGAAATGATTCATTTTTACCAATAGGCATTCCTTTCATGAGTCAGATTTTTTTTTTCTTGTGGATTCTCTGATTTCAATGTTGATTTTGCTTTTAATTCCATGTGACAGAGATAAGCTTAGCAGTAAAAAGGTGATCACTAAATATGCTTTCTCTCCTCATCCTATCTTCCATAGTATTTTTGAACTAATTTGCAAATTGGGACTTCTCGTTGCTAATAACAGTCTGACGTGAGCAGTTCAGGTCAGTCTTAAGTGCCCAAAGTTATGGAAACTAACAAATATTCACTGTTTTTATCTTTGGCCAAGAGATACAAAGCATCATCAAAGTAGGCCATATTTCATAGTAGATTAAGGACTTACCTTTAGTCCTTACAGTTTGAAGATCTTGATCAGTTTTTCTGAAAAGAAAAAAAAACAAAACAACAAACAAACAACAAAAAACTCGGCAAATTTTATACATACTAACTTAAATTTCACAATTAAGCTCTGATGTAACTCATCTGGGCCTCCCAAATCACACCAGAAATTAATCAGCCATACAGAGGTACAGCTGAAAGAGCTCAAAAGTATTCACTGACTTTGCATGCCTCTGTTTACGGTTGTCTGGCTTTAAACACTTACCAGCAGGTGTCTAAATTAGGCTACCTAAAAAAAGAACCCAAAATGTGGGGGACTTTTTAGAAAATATTTCCCGAAGTGACTTATTTAAGGATTTTGAGTGAGCCAGAGCTCAGCTCAGAAAAGGCAACCAAAGGCCTGATCCAAAACTGACTGAAGGACAAAATAATTTTGTATGAGTCTCACGTCTCTGGAAGTGGCAATCACAACATATGCCAGATTGTGTAGTACAATGCATATGTTACAGGGTTCTGAGGCAGAGAGGTGATAATTTTCATATTGAAACTATATATTGCTTTTCTATGCACCTGGCTAGATACTTGGTATACAGACCTTGTCTTCTTTAAAANAATCTTTTTAAATGGGGAGGGTGGTCAAAGTTTAGTGTGCTGAAAATGAAAGAAGAAACCTTCTCAATGCTTCACAGGAGCTGAATGAGACAAACACTAAAGGAGAAATTATGACCTAGGCAGTGTGGCACACCAACAACTGGAGTCCCTCACAAACTGCATGGGAGTCAACAATATCACATGGCTAGGGAAAAAGAAAACTTTGCCTTATTCTTTGCTGGGGATGGTACTCTCACTGTCTCTGCTGATTCTATGGGCCCTCAAAAGTATCCTAATCACATCTGTTCTGTATACTAGATGTAATCTACTTCTCAACCCTTTGGCTAACATTGGAAGCCGTCCTGGTTCTCCTGTTAAATAAGAGGTTGAAGGATTTTTCTTGTTCTGGGGAGTTTTGAAGAAGCATATTGTGTTGTGACGTTGCTAACAACTCTATGGATCTGACTTAAAGACCAGTTCAGTTAATACAAGTGATAATGGCTTGCAGATGGGTGATAAAGTCTTTTGGACATATTCTGGAAGACCAGAGTTACTGAAGTATTTCAAGAACAGGTTGGGCAATAACCTGACAATTACACTTGGTTTACTCAAGTGGTGATATGCTTTTAGGGATGGCTACAACCTTTCATCATTAATTTACACTAAGATAATTGAGAAACAGTAATCCAGCTGTTCAGTGAGGAAAAACTGTCTGTAGCTCTGCTTGAAAATTTGTCTGATTTTTAAGAGGTCATGGATCTAGCCCCAGCTATTGAAATGTTACTCTATGAGTCTGCATTGTGTGAACAAACTGGTGCTATGTTATTTGAGAGTGGTTTTCAGCTTTATAGTAGTCACTTACTAAAAGAAAAATAAATGAATTCTGGTTTATCTGGCATCTTTTACTGAAAAATAAAAAACCAACAACAAAACAATCTATTAATCAGTAGAGTTGGGTTTGCTTTTGTCTTTACCAAACATCTATACTTATCATATATTTTGGCCTTTATGTCACAGGCAAACAACCACTGAATTCAAGCAAATACTGAAGTCAAGCTTAAGAGGCAGGATTTCCTTTATTCACTGAATCATACCTATACTTCTTGTTAACTTTAGAGCAAAATCACCTTTAGTCTCCATCTCTTTATTTGCTATCAGAGACTGCAAGGAGAAAAGTCTAGGCTTATTCACAGGCACCAAGGCACAAGGAGATTTGATCAAACACAGTGAACTAAAATGGCAAGCACAAAGTTTTTGTGTCAAAGACTCAAAAGCCTGCTCAGGCAAAACACTACCCTTATGTCTTAGCTGAACACAAGAGTTTCCCAAACAGCAAGACACTGGCTTTAAGCACAAGGGCAGGTCAGCTGAATCTTAAAAATTAGTCTCATGCTATTTGGCCCAAAGCCTGGGCAATTGAACAAAATAAGTAAACCTAGATTCGCTTCCAGGTTAGTTGGCTAAGTGCTGTGGGGACTTTGCCTCTGTGGATTCATTCAGGAAATGTCATTTATTTTTCATAGCAACCGCAGCCTGTAGGTGCAAGAACAGGATAAAAGGGAAGAAAAAGAAATATTTACAGTTGATATTTTTTTTCACTTAGCTTTCACACACAGAAATGATTCATTTTTACCAATAGGCATTCCTTTCATGAGTCAGATTTTTTTTTTCTTGTGGATTCTCTGATTTCAATGTTGATTTTGCTTTTAATTCCATGTGACAGAGATAAGCTTAGCAGTAAAAAGGTGATCACTAAATATGCTTTCTCTCCTCATCCTATCTTCCATAGTATTTTTGAACTAATTTGCAAATTGGGACTTCTCGTTGCTAATAACAGTCTGACGTGAGCAGTTCAGGTCAGTCTTAAGTGCCCAAAGTTATGGAAACTAACAAATATTCACTGTTTTTATCTTTGGCCAAGAGATACAAAGCATCATCAAAGTAGGCCATATTTCATAGTAGATTAAGGACTTACCTTTAGTCCTTACAGTTTGAAGATCTTGATCAGTTTTTCTGAAAAGAAAAAAAAACAAAACAACAAACAAACAACAAAAAACTCGGCAAATTTTATACATACTAACTTAAATTTCACAATTAAGCTCTGATGTAACTCATCTGGGCCTCCCAAATCACACCAGAAATTAATCAGCCATACAGAGGTACAGCTGAAAGAGCTCAAAAGTATTCACTGACTTTGCATGCCTCTGTTTACGGTTGTCTGGCTTTAAACACTTACCAGCAGGTGTCTAAATTAGGCTACCTAAAAAAAGAACCCAAAATGTGGGGGACTTTTTAGAAAATATTTCCCGAAGTGACTTATTTAAGGATTTTGAGTGAGCCAGAGCTCAGCTCAGAAAAGGCAACCAAAGGCCTGATCCAAAACTGACTGAAGGACAAAATAATTTTGTATGAGTCTCACGTCTCTGGAAGTGGCAATCACAACATATGCCAGATTGTGTAGTACAATGCATATGTTACAGGGTTCTGAGGCAGAGAGGTGATAATTTTCATATTGAAACTATATATTGCTTTTCTATGCACCTGGCTAGATACTTGGTATACAGACCTTGTCTTCTTTAAAAAGGAGATGGGAAAAAAAAAAAAAGGGGAAAGCTGGTTTAAATAATGATCTATGCTACAGTCCTAAAACCAAGGTAAAAACAATCTTTAATCTTTCTCAAGTGGTCAAGAAGCGCCCAAGGAACCTACTATATTAATTTTGACTGACATTTAGAAAGAGTACCCAGCTTTTTTGAGCTTCCTTGGACTTTCTGGAGCTAAAAACAAATCTCAAAAATCATTTTCACTTGTATACCAGCCATTCAAGTATTGTGATGCCAGACTTCTACCTCAGTTTTCATCTCCCTCAAAGACTTACTGTATGATTAAAAAATTTAAAGCATCTTAACCTTTTTTTTCTATATTTATTGCTCTGTTACATTTCTTAGCTGCTCCTCACTGGCTAACAGGGCTTAAAAACTCAAGATTTTATCAAAGATGAATTATCATGGCTTGAAATTCATACCTTTTCTTAATAAAAGAAAGGGTTTATTACTTTTGTTTTGTTTTGTTACCACCAGGAGAGTCACGATATGAAAATGAAATATTTTAACAAAATAGACAGAAAGGCAGTATTGGAGAAGTTAGACTAACCACCTGACAGTAGCGGAGTGTAAACTGTGGTGAGAAAGGAGGTCAGATGTGCATCAGTTAAATACACCTGTGAGAAAGTAAGTGTGAAGAGTTCACTTAAGAAAAAAACAGGGAAATGTAAAAAATCTGTAAGACACTGAAAACAGATTCTTGAACTCACATCCTTCCCCTGCCATCTTGTTGGAAAAAACAGGACAATATTTGTCTGCCTTTTAGGAAAGGAAATCAGGTCAGGTTAACAGAATTTATTAATCTTTTTACAAAGGTTTAAGTATAGGAAGAAAATTCCAAGATCTTGATGTTACATGTATTTAACTAAGCACAGAATTTGTCTTACATTTATCTTTGTAAGAGATTTTTTTTTTTATGAAATCTTTACTGAAGTAAAATAATACCTGACTTGAAACCAAAGGGTGAAATCCAGTAAGTACATATAGGATGGGTAGAGAAGCACTAACATCCTCATTCCTGGGTAGGGACCTGTGCTACAGAGCAATTGAAGGTTAGGTGCGATAGGGACAGAGTTGAGCATCTCTACCCTTAAAATCCCACTGTGTGTCTACATTATCAAGTAGAGCAGCTCAACAGGTATGGGTTTACTGTATGACATGGTTGATGTTGAGGACCCCCATGTCCAAGTTTAATTGCAGGGGGGTTGGACTAGATGATTTTCTAGGTCCTTTCCAACCTCTAATATCTATGAATCTATGAATCTATGAAACTAGCTGTAGTCTGGCACCAGGTACTGAAATCTGACTATCACAGGAGTGCATTAGGTGCACTCCTGCCATGCACTCCCAGCTTACTTCCACCTGAGGAAACATCCAGCCTGCGTGCTTCCCAGCCACCCTTCAATGTAGACTGGAGCACAGCAATTGGGGCAGGATGATCAAGGGAGTGACTTCAAAGGTGCGACCATAATCTACAGCAAAGACACTGACTATCCCCTCACCTGGGACCCAACAGGGTGGGCTGACAGCAGGTGAGCCTGACAGCCAGTCCCCATCCCTGGCAGGAGCTAGATTGAGAAACGCCAACACTTTTTGACCAGGCAAGCTCAGGCATGAGCCAGGCAATGAGCTGTTCAGTCATGTCCATGCTTAAGGATTTCTTACCCTGGCAGAGAGAAACAAAAGCTTAAGGACCCGGTGAGTTTGAGGACATGACCAGCAGTGATTTCAGGACCCTTTTTAAGAAAAGTATTACTTTGCTGCCTAAGTGGCATTTTGGAGACCTGTACAGCACCTTAATAATTTGCCTGAAGCCACCACAGCCATTTGTGGCGTAACAGGGAAATACACCTTCATCCCCAGAGGCTCTGGCTAACACCATAACCACACCAGCGTCCTTCCTTCCTCTTTTCCCCTTCCTCCCAGCCAGTCAGAATTAGTTTAAATTCACATAACAGGAACTTATTTTGATTACAGGAGATAGAGCCTTGAGTGGTATTACAGTAAGACAGCTCTTCCTGAAAGGGAGACACTTTGATCACAGAAGACAGCCCATATGGCAATAACAAGCTGCACAGTGGCCTATCAAGTATGAAATAGTCCTGACAGTATGAGAGGCAGTTGTAAAGGGGCAAGAGGAAAGCAGGTGATGAGGTAAAAGGAAAAGCTAAGAAAGATACATATGTATTCAAAAGAAAATAAAGTTCCTAGCTAGCATCCTATTTCAAGCAATGGCAAGATTTCTACCAACTTCAACGAGGTGACTGGCTGACAAGCCACACACATGACTAAAGAAAGTGGGCCACTGATGTGCAAGTTAGAACTGTTGCACCCTGTAAGACTCTGAAAAGCCAATGTTTTGTTCCATTCCAAAGCAGCAGGAAAATCTAAATATGAGACTTTATATGGTGGTTTTTTTTCACATTGAAATGTGCTGTGAGTAGCTGTTTCAATTGTCATCACATTGATTTTAGGACCTGAGGTTTTGGCTAATACTATGATAGAAAAAGCTACAATGGTAAGTATAGAATGCCCTGCATATGTAGTATATCAATATATAGAATATGAAAATTTGAAACTATAATTTTGGTAATTTCTTGCAAATGTATTACAAAAATCAGTACTTTCACATGATTTTAAAAAAAAATTAATTGAACAAGTCCTTAAAGATTTCCACTCATATTTCTGTTCATTCCTTTTTTACAGGCTGTACTTGCATTAATTGCATGATCAAGAATTTTAATCTCAAAACATAAAACTTGAGTTTTCAAAATTCAGGCAAGTTACCATGCTCAAAATCTTGCTCCTCTTGATAAATGAGCCTTGCCAATTAGTTTTACTGAAGCTGTGATAGTACATATCACCTTTCACAAGCTTTGGATCAGGCTTTTTGCAAAAAAATCTTTAATTATGTATTTCATAACATTGCAAATCCCAAGAAATTGAATAAATAAAAGTAATTAATAGATTTTTTTTCCTCAAGGCTTGTTCTAACTTGTTCTATTCACTTTAGTAATATTTCATTTGTAATACTTTATTTACTCTGTGTAAAAAAAAGTGAAAAAAATAGTTAAACTAATTTAAATTAACTTAAAATTAATTGAATATTTCTCTCCATATTTATGATAAGCTCCTCAACAATTCACATTTTCTAATAACAGTGCCAAAGGAATATTCTGTATGTTTTAACTGCACATGCAGAAGAAACAGTGTGTATTTTAATTGCTACCAAATATTCTGATATATACCTTTTCTTGTGGTATGTTTGCAAAATTGACACAAGATCCCACTGAATTATTTTATCTTATTCTCTCCTTTATCCTAATAAATAGTGAGAAAAAAAAAATACAGTATCTTGCAAAAATGGTATGGAAAAAAATGTGGACCTGTTTCTTTCCAGCTATCTGGGATTTTTTTTTACCAGGCTCCTAGAGCCTGAGTTCCTACAGAGGGGGAAAAATGTCTAAGGTCTAGACCCAAGGGGGTGAGTGAGTGCACAGGGAAGAGGACTAGTGTTGATTTTATGGCTGTACCATTAAGATGTGAATGAACAGGGTAAGAGGAATAAAAATGAGACACAAGAGGAACATCTGATCTCATATGCACCTCATGAAACTGAGAAGATAATGGTGCTGATTATCATCTTATTAGCAGGTAAGAAGGAACTGCATTTCCAAATCTTGGGCAGAGTCAAAGCATTGAGATTTGCTTTATAAAACAAATTGAAAAAGGTTCCTGGGAAAATGACAAAACAACTGGTTTTGAAACACTAAATATTGGCATGATTTTGCTACATAATATTGGTTTAGCAATACAAAGTGTTATTCTTTCTAATATTAAACAGACATCATATCCGTACTAATGTAAAGGTTTTAAAAATTAAAAATATGAATCAAATAAAAATCAGCACAAGAAAACTGAAATAACATAAGAAAGTTGGCATTGCCAATAGGACTCAAACTATTTTAAAATTAAATAAAAACTTCTGAATTAGTTGTATTTTGACAGCAAATGAGCATTTTCTGATAATTTTCCTTTATTTTGAAGGAAGATGATAATGAAGATCATAAACAAACTATCCACTTAGATTGTACTTGTCCTTTCCTCTTTTTTTTCTCTTTTTTATATAATTTTTATTTTTGAACAATAAAATGTGCAATTTGGTTTTGAAGATCTTTTCCCTGTAAATCATATTTATTCTCAAGTAATATAAAACTTAACAGTTGGCAGTTCCTACTGAAATGAAACACCATGTAACATGGTTTTTATTGTAACCGTAAAGCAAGCTTTCTTGAGAAGAGTGGAAGAAAACATTTGGAGAAATGCTGTCCCCTGTTCTGCTAATTCCTTCCTTACAGAGGGCTGCTGGTGTCCTTCCTGAATCCCACTGCAAGTGGTGCTGTGCAAGCTGATATGGGTTTATCCAAGAGCCATAACCTGCAGGGTCTTAATTCCTGTTGCCTTGCTGTGGCTTGAAAAGCAGAAGGACACTGGGTAGGAAGTTGCTTACAATAATTCTCCTACATTTTAGGAGATTAAACAAGGGGATTTCCCATCAAGGTGAAGGAGAAAGCACACCTGTAAAGACTGAACATCAGCAATAATTGGCATGGCCGCCTTCCTGCTCTGAAACCTGCTGGAATGTTTTTCCCTTTTTTTCAAGCTCTCTTTTGTGTTAAGTTGAAAAACAATATACTATTTTAAAGCTATGAAGCTGTACTTTCCCACCTGCTCACGTCTTAACATGACTGGACTATTTATGGTTTAGAAAAACTGACGAGTTGCTTTTATACTTGTGCACATCTTTACCTCCCAACCTTGCTCTATGATTTATTTTACCTCACTCTGTCTTTCCCTTCCATGTGTTACTGTGTTGAGGCTCTTTAGAAACTGCCACACCCTCTGTACTTCACCACTGGGACAGCCTGGGCTTTTCTCATGTTTGGATCACTCACTTGGATGTCACTCTGCTGATAGAAGCCCAGAGTGCAGAAGGAAGATAAACCCATTTCTCCTACATGAAATAACGGTTGGCAAGAGTTGACCAAAATATGTCCTGAAAGGGCCTGATCTAATATCCCATGCAATCAATGGAAGGCCTTTAACTGACTTCAGCAGGTCTCAGATAAGGACCCACATTAATATTACCATTATCATTTGTAACGGAGGCTCTGAGCATTGCTGTATGGTATGTTCTATAAGACTAAGAAACAAATACAGATGGTGTGTTTCTCTCTGATGTTTTAGAATAAAATTAATTTCATGCAAAGTTTTGCTTGCTTTGTTTTCTTTGTTGCTTTTATATATCAGATGTTCCCCTGTTAGAGCTCCTTCATGTGTTTTGAGATCTTTTAAGCCTCAACGAAAAGATAATAATATTTAAAATCATAAAGAAAGTTTTTCTCACAAATAGTTTAGCCATTTATGTTGATTAAATTTTAAAGAAAAAAGACTTCAGAATAATTCAGATGAAGGAAGTAGTCCCACCTTAGTTAATCAGGTCTTACTTGTATGGGTGACATTGATACCATTATCCTTGATGTTGTGTTATGTTCCAGGAAGAAACAGACCTAAATATCTGATATAAAAACCCAAGCTGAACTTTCTCAGGCCAAAGATGTTGAAGGCTTAAAAAAAGCCATAAATATTGCTCCCCTTCTAGAAAATTGCCTAAATGTGGGATAATAAAAATCTGTAGGGATCAGAAAAATCAGTAGGACTGTCTCTGCCCGTGTTGACCTCTGCTGTGTGGAAAGAAGGAAATGGAGCAGGAGAAACCGTTCTAAAAGAAACACAGCTTCAAGAGAGTTTTTTTGCTTCAGTAACTTTCCATTTGATTTATATCATTATTGTTTCAGTGACTCTCGTGAACTTTAATGGATTAAGTTTTGCAATGCTCTCTAAGAAACGGAAATGTTATTACCCCTTCTAACAGTCTTTAAGCAGGACCTGCT
This sequence comes from Ceyx cyanopectus, assembly GCA_013401355.1. Classification (NCBI taxonomy): domain Eukaryota; kingdom Metazoa; phylum Chordata; class Aves; order Coraciiformes; family Alcedinidae; genus Ceyx; species Ceyx cyanopectus. The sequence continues at coordinate 3,100 of VYZU01081187.1, read as the reverse complement.
GAAGCTAGGTGATACACTTTGGGTTATGCCACAGATCAACGGCAGCATGCAGTCCTCTTCTCTTCCGCTCTTAGTGAGCTCAGCAATTCCAAGATCACACTTGAGCACTTGAGAAAATTGTACCTGTGTGATTTGCTGCTGGCAGTTGCTGTTGAAATCATCACATCTAAGACTGAGCTTTATGTATTATGTTCTGGGCTTTGTCTTACTCTTATTTAGATTATTAGAAAAGTCCTTGTGACTGCTGTAAACAGAAGCAGACCTACAACATCATGCAAGGAACCTGTTAAAGATCTAAAAAGTAAATTCAGGGTTGTATCTGGGTCTAAATTCTACCGAAATTGACCTATATACTTACATGTACACATACATACTCATTTTTTCTATCAATATCTAACAACCTGTTTCTTATACCACTTTACTCTTTTACCTCATCACCATGATTTGTTACATATCCTCACCCACCACCTCTGCCACTCTAAAGTTTAAGAGAGCTTTAAAAATTGTCATTTATGCCCAAGCCTCAATAGAGGAATGAAGCAACTAATAAAGAAACAAGTCAGACACTTTTTATCTTTAAGAAGTATCCAGCAACTTCTGCAAGTACTCGGGCTTACAAGTTTTACTTACTCAGTATATTGAGAACTGTATGTAACTAAGGAATTTAAATGAATGCAAATAATATTATTTATATATCACCAGTGAGGTTTGTATGTATTAAAAGTGATATAGCTTTAAAATAACATTTTCAGTTAAACTGATACAGTAAAATTAATTCAGATGTGTGAATTGTATAAATTTTATCCTAAATAGGTAGTTAAAGCTAAAGTAATATAAGTCAGGCTGAACAAAAAGCATATAATGTATACCATGTTGTGCACCATTTTCACTAACTTGCTTTCCAATGTGATTTCAAGATAAAAAACTTTAACTTTCGTAAACTACTTAATTCTAGCCTTATTATTCTGAAGCACTGGTGTGCTGATGAAGTTAAAAAATAGGCAGAACAAGGTATTCCCATCAAAAATTATCACAAAGACCTCAATACAAGGTCCTTTAACACAAGGACACTTAAAGGTAGGGGATGGATCCCTCTGTTTGCAATAGGATAGGAAGTGGAGAACACAGGTTTGTCATCACAGCTCTCCTAATCAAGGAACAAAACAAAACCAAACAAAAACCTGGAAAGCCTTGAAAGCCTCAGGAAACTTAGATAGAACTTTATGTCAAAATAAAGCTTTATGAGATGGTAATACAGACAAAAGGAGGCTGCAAAGTATTTGCCAGGATGTAACTCTTATAATAATAATTAAATTTGAGACAGACTGGTAATTGTTATTTCTGAA